>VUQK01006055.1:37639-48039 GCA_015106715.1 Bujurquina vittata | reverse complement strand
CACTTTATTATTGGCAGTCTTAAAAAAAAAAAAATCTGAAATATGCTTAAATGTTAGTTGAGCTCTGAATCTCCACAGCTGATTTCTAGACTGCAGTGACCTGTAATGGCCGTCTCAGTCCTCATAATTGCCTGTTATTCTGTTTTTGCGAAGGGACCTCTCGAAGGAGCAAGTTGTTTGGAACCTTCCCAGGAAACTACGTGAAGCAGCTATAATGATTCCAGACTCCCGCTGACCCCGCCCCCTCTATGACACGTTCATCGCCCCTCTCAGCACACCCGCAGGACGTCAACAAAGACCTGCAGCACACGTTTGTGTTTGCGTGTATGTGTGGCGCGTCAGTTTCACACAGACAGGATACTTAGCTCTCACTAGCCATCTTTAATGGAAGACTTCTATAAAGTAAAAACGTGTTTTTAAACTTATCTTTTTACCCTTATTTTTCTATTCCGGAGAACCGAAGATTTGTGCTGCACCCAGTGACCTTTGACTTTTGACAATAATGGAAGAATATCAAAGGACTGCAGTGATGCTTTCCTCTCTAGTTCAATTGTTTAAGGGCAGTAAGTTCACCAAGATCACCTTTTTTTTTATTGTTTTCTGCTGTAAGTCAAAATTTAAAGCCCTCACAGTTAACTTCATTTCCAAATAATCTCCACAGAGGTTTAGTGTAGAGAGTATTGTATGAAAGCAGTATTGTGTGAGCAGGCCGGCTGTGTTTTGCAAATTGGAGCCAACAAGTATCATCATGCCAGGTAAAAAGCATGTGTCAGCAAAGGTTTTTATTGCTTCATAAGAAGTTTTGGTTAGAAGAAAAAAAACACTATCACTGACTTACTTTCTAAATCTGTAGCTCAAGACTAGGAAACACGGTGTTGCTGTTCAGTTATTTTCACATTAGAATTGATGCACTTTAACTGAACTTGGTTTATTTTTTTAATGTCACTTCAGATATTTCACAGTAGAGCTCATTCTGCCTGCACTGGGCTTCAGGGGGGACTTCATGTGTTGAAAGTGTATGCAGAAAGGTTACTGACCTTTTTAGGTATTATATTTATTAGAAGGTCACACTGTGTTATACAATGATTTTTTTAGACAGAATGGAGCACTACATTGCTTTTTTTAAAGCATATTTTAACAGTATCTAACTTACATTTGAATGATTATTTTATGGTCATTATTAATAATTGTTCAGATGGATTCTGAGTGATTGCAAAAAAACAAACAAAAAAAAACCATGGTGGTTAATGTGCTATAAAGAATTTATTTAAATCAGATACAGGATGAGACTTCTGAAAGTCTTCAATCATGGAACTGCTGTCACATCTTTTTATAGCTGTTGTCAGAGTGAGTGGGTAGTGCGTCAGTACTTGTGTGTTTGTTTGGAATAATTGGCAATTCCCATTTTAGCGTTTCATTCTCAGCAAATGTAAGATCTGTTTTTGTTTTCTCATTTTGTGCTTCACAAAGGATGGACACTGACAACAGAACGATGTTAAAGCACCTTAAAATATTTTATCCTTCACTGTCCTTCACGTCACTCTTCATCATTCACCATTTCAGTTGGCGTGACTACACTGTGTGTGCGAGCGTGTCGTGTTTTTGTAAGCCTTTTTTTGTATGAGAGCTGTAAAATGGCCAACATCCACTTGCTTTATAAAGTCAGTTTTTCCTCATCCACCATCACGTTTGGTTTCCTCTCTTTTTTCATGTTTTTCTTCATCGGTGGTGCTAATTCCCATTCTTCTCAGCGCTCTTAGCGTAGCCGGGCTTGTAGGCCTTTCTTTGCTCCAGTTTGTTGTTTTTCCACTGGTGGGGTATTTAAACTGAATTTACTGTAGGTAGACTGAGTAGAGTTGGTGATCGCTGCCTTAAATCCAGCTCACTAATTTAATAGCCATGTATATGTAAACCTCTTCTGTGATGCAAAAAAAATAATTTATGCATATGTAGTTTAGAAAGCGTATGGAAGTGTGCAGAGAACATAATCACAACGTCGTCAGTGTTCAGACTGTAGGCCGCTTGTCTGCCTTTGATACAAGCATAAGAACAAATTTGAAGCAAGATGTGAAGTTGACTCCTGATATGTTTATACATGTAACAAAAGTGTAAATCTTATGTTATTCATGTTGTTTCAAACTCAATGCACACTCTTGGACCTGAGTATTTCTACAGTATCTTAGGATTTGTTGGATGATTTTATGGGGCTGTATTGCTAATAAAATCCAGCTGGTAGATCAAATATTCCAAAAATTATTGCTTTCCCTTTCAGCTTGATAGAAAAAGACGTTCACTTGTATGAAAATGAAAATCTCATTTAAGAAATGTAAAGCTACAGTTGGCGAGTATCTAGAAAGGAAAAAACTTGGAATTTGAAATGGACTGGTTTCCTCCTGCAGCTCCCCCAGGAATACCCCCTCCCTTCCCCTCCCCCCAGGTGAGCACATGCAAGGCTAAAACAATGAGTGACTTGACTTCACACAGGATTTAAACCCTGCTATACCTGGTGAAAATCCTCTGCTTAATCCATCACACTGAGGTGTATTACTTCCTGAAGTGGAATTCATGATCCCATGTTTTTTGTCAATTTGGGCAGGTACTTCTCCACACAGTAAAAAATTTGGGTATGCAACCTACACTGATGTGCTTGCGTACAGTCCTACAAAACAACAAGAAAAAAAACACAACACTAAGCAGATGTTGCATATTGATTGGTTGACATCAGAGTCCACTGTGAAGGAGAAAAAGCATGAACAAATCAAAAAAAAGCAGCATGAAAAGCACAGACGGCAGCTGCAGTTGACAGTTTAAACTGTTTTGCACATTTGGTTTCAGTTTACTACGAATAAATTCCTTGTCTATCATTACTGCAGCTCTCTCCTCAGAAGCTAAGTTGAAAGACCAACAGCAGCACAAACATGAACACGAGCACCTCACAGACCAGGCGTCGCTGACGCTTCACGAGGGCCGTTCCCCCTCCGACTACATCACACTCAAAGGTTGTTTCTTATTTTTCTTTTATTCTAAAAACATGTTGCCTAGCCCAACTTTAAAGATAGAATATGTCATTTAAGTAGACATGAACATCTACTAATTAGGGTTAAAGGACTAAATAAAATACTTGAAAACTGGAGCACAAACTTTGTAGACAGGCTGTACCTCAAAGCAGAGAAGGTCATTCCAAAAGAGATGCTTCAGTTTTGAAGCATCCATTTCAGTCCGTTGTGTTCAGGTGACAAAGTCACTAAACTGAATCCACAGTGGCAATGTTTTAATGTAGGAGTCTGTCCGGAGTGACTCATCTGGAGTCTTCAAGTGGCCATTAGAGGATTCTATATTTTTATTTTTATTTTTGGGTTTGGCTTTCAGCCCTGGCGGTTGCCACTTGGATACGCCTAATTCAGCATACACTATATTGCCAAAAGTATTTGTTCGTCTGCCGTCACACACATATGAACTTGAGTGGCATCCCATTCTTGATCTAAAGGGTTTAATATGATGTGGGCCCACCCTTTGCAGCTTCAACTCTTCTGGGAACATTTTCCACAAGGTTTAGGAGTGTGTTTATGGGAATTGTTGATCATGCTTCCAGAAGCACATTCATGAGGTCAGACACTGATGTTGGATAAGACAGCCTGGTTCACAGTCTCCACTCTAATTCCTCCCAAAGGTGTTTTCTATCAGGTTGAGGCCAGTCAAGTTCTTCCACACCAAACTCTCTCATCTATGTCTTTATGGTCCTTGCTTTGTGCACCAGTGTGCATCATGCTGGAACAGGAAGGAGCCACCCCCAAACTGGGGATGCTTTGTGGGAGCAAACTTTACACTTGGCACAATGCAGTCAGACAAGTACCGTTCCCCTGGCAACCACCAAACCCAGACCCATCCATCGGACTGCCAGATGGCTCTACACACTGTTCTTGAGCTAATCTGAAGGTCACATGAAGTTTGGAGGTCTGTAGCAACTGACTCCGCAGAAACCTGGTGACCTCTGCAGACTATGCCCCTCAGCATCTGCTGACCCCACTCTGTGATTTTATGTGACCTACCACTTTGAGGTTGAGTTGCTATTGTTCCCAATTGCTTTCACTTTGTTATAATACCACTAACAGTTGACTGTGGAATATTCAGTAGCGTGGAAATTTCGCAACAGGACTTGTTGCACAGGTGGCATCCTATCACAGTACCACGCTGGAATTCACTGAGCTCCTGAGAGCGACCCATTGTTTGTAGAAGCAGTCTGCATGCTTAGGTGCTTAATTTTGTACACCTGTAGCCATGGAAGTAATTGGAACACCTTAATTCAATTATTTGAATGGGTGAGTGAATACCTTTGGCAATATAGTGTATCTATAATCTGCTACAACAATTTGCACTAAAAGGCTACAGTGTGCCAATAAGTAAACATCTGAGTATTTTGGCTCTCAGCTGCAAGGACATTTCTACTTATTGACAAACTAAACTTTTACAAGTGGTCACAAATTCTTTCTGAAGAGCAAATTAACAACAGTTAATGTGTCTGTGCCTGCGAGTATGAAAGGTGCCCTTTGGTTCAAGTGACACAAGTGTCATCATCCGGAGGTCCCCTTAGTTTGTTGTGACATTATGACTACAATCCACCAAGTATGCATGCATCCTCCATGCAGGCTCCAAGAAGAGGAAAAAGCATACCTTTCAGTGGGTCTGCAAGCAAGTAGAGTCCAAGTCTAAGTCATACTCAGCAACACTGTTGGATGATTTTGAAGCTGCAACACACATTGAGCCAGGAGAGGACTCTTGGTCCATGCTGCATAAAACTTGCATGGCGGCTGTTAATTATAACAGTATATTATAGCTGAAAATCGCATACACCCAAATTATATCTGCATTTCTCAGGTTGAGCAAGTTAACCGTACACTCCACATTATGCTTCTGTGCTTATGTACTGTACACTGCGAGTGTGCTAAATATGGTTTTGGTGCGTGTTACAGTGAACGGATGCATGGATATGTAATCTTACTGTTACGGTCTGTTATTTCTGTCAAGAGAGAAAGAAATGTTGAAACATGAGTACTTCCTTGTCATGGCAACCCCAGAAACAAACCATGAATCTGATCCATGTTGAAATACTGCAGTGGAAAAAGATTTTCAGGGCACATGGTGGATTTTGTGGTGCGAATTCTTAATGGCACATTTACATGACGAAAGCCTCCCCTGCTCAGGGTAAATGACTATCACTGTTGACACAAATTAACTCGCCTTACTCACAGGCATGTGCCATTTGGTGTTTTTCACAATTTTTGATACTACACAGACATGAAAGGAGAGCAAAGGAAATATTCTGTGCTGGCTGTAAAAAAACCCTGAGATTACAGCGATGTAATTAAGATTTGGGGCTATGGGAAGAAATGAAAAATGATTCATTTTAACAGAGCAGGCAAAGCCTGGTTTCTGTTGTAAACACATAAAAAAAGTCCAACTTAGAACTGGATTGTTATCAAGCTCAGCTAGGAGTGAGAGTCCTGGGTCCCTTCCAAATCAATAGTAACTGGAATGTGCCTGTGAGACCTCTAAGGCCTCAGAGAGGAGCTTTGCCTCCAGACCAAATAAGGACAGAAGCAGCAAGACCCATCAACCAGAGCGAGAGGAGTCCAGCCAGACCTCGAGCTGCCCGGGGATGAGCGGCATTAGTGGGGGCTGGCTTCTGACAGAAGCTGGTTTAAATGTCCAGTCTGTGTACACGCATGTATTTAGGCAAGCAGGGACTTTGAGTTAAAACTGGTTGTGAGTAACACGAGCTGCCTTAGTTTGACTTCAATTTAGTGGCAAAAAAAAGCAGATATGGTACAAGAGTAAAAGAAGAAATGAGACATGCTAAGCAGAATTAGTTGAGCAAGTGCTGGTGGTCCAGACAGGCTGAGAGTCAGTTCCCAAAATCTGACCAATTACCTCACTCGCGGGGCGGGAGCTGTCCAACCTCCTCCCCCTGACACCCCCCACCCCCACTTGGTTCAAAATCTCCATCACTTTGATATTCCACTGCTCTATAGCTGTGATCCCCACGGTGTGCACTTTACCGTCTGCGCTGCTGTTAAAACAGCAGGAAGACATTAAAGGGTCATGCCACTTAACATGGTGCTGGATGGGCCAGCCCCCTGGGGTTTTCGTCTGACCGGAGGAAAGGACTTCAACCAGCCCCTGACCATCTCTAGGGTGAGTGAGTGTCATGATGTCTGTATTATAAAGACAGAAGAAAAGTGATACAATGTTACAACCTTTTCTTTTTAAAGTAGAGTTCTTTAAATCTTTTTTTCATTCTTTTTCTAGCACATTTTTCAAGTAGCATTAGGGTAAATGTTGTGATTCCAGACGGATTCATTCTAGAAACATTCTGGTGGGGTATGAAGCTTGCACCTGTGCCACAGTAACTGCAAGAGGCTTAGATACAAATAGCAGCTTGCATTGTAATCGGACATGTGTGCACACACACAAACACGCGTGCCTCATTGAGTAAATTTCAAAGCCTGGAAAATATTCCAAGAAACTTACTCTAATCCCACTGTGTGTGTGTGTGTGTGTGTGTGTGTGTGTGAGTGAATAATTACCAACTTGAATCCAATGAAATCTAGACAAGTGTTTCCACAAACCTGTGTAAACCTCCTCGCATTACAGGACGAATGGAGAATGTCGATGCCTGGAGTGATGAGCACAGCATTATGATATGTCTGTTACAACAGTGCAGCTGTCAAGAAGAAAGTTCACCAACTTTGGATCAGCTTACAGCATCAGGCAGCTTACCATCCTCAGTAACACAGAGCTAACAGATGAGAGTGAATGGAGAAGAAACAAAAAGAATATTCTCATATTAAAGAATATCAAGTAGATTAAATCTTTTGGACAAGTAAATGACTGATTGCAAGAGTACTTGGATGAAAAGAAAAAGTCTTATCTCTATGGGTTCATCTGTAATTAAAGTGATAATTTCCTGGAACAAATATGGTATTTCCTGTTGATACAAAGTACAAACAAGTGAATCCTCATAGATACCGAGAAAGTTATTGTAAATTTAGCACTTTTTACAGGACAGCTCACAGTCTCCATTTCGAAAAATATGTTAAATATGTTTATTCTGAGGTCTATTCTTAGTGAAAGTTAGATGAGTAGATAAATACAGTAAACATGTATCTGGGTCTTGTTATCAGTTAGCCCAGCTTAAATAAATATAAATATGATAGCGGATGATCTTTCTTAGTTTAAAACCTAGTACGCTGGTACCCGAGTGTCCTTAAGTCTCCAAGCCCCACTCTAATAGTGCTTTTTTGTGTGCTTTGTGTACGCATGTGTGTGAATATGACATTTTAATAAGTAAGTTTCAGAAAAGCAGGTAATCTTAGTGAGCCCAGCTGTTTCCCCCACTATTAGGCTTCACGCTAAGCAATGCTAACCAGCGCCTCCTGTTGCCCGCTTTTTTGTTTTTTGTTTTTTTGGAAGCCATGTAAAGCTACAGAGCGGGGTCACCGAGTGCTGAAGAACGCAGTGCATAAAAGTCCCCAGCACTCTGACTGCATTAACATCAGCACCTCCTGTGTACCAGGAGCTTCATGGCAGGGGTTTCCATGGCCGAGCAGCTCCTTTGTAAGATGGTCCAATACTTTTGTTCATATAGTGTATCATTGGAGCAATCGTTTTCATAATATCAGGAACTCAGGGTAATGATCTAAGCCTGTCAATAGGAAAAACAGTCACTTTTACTTTAATGCGGAATATTACTACATGGGATTGCATGGCGTGTTGCGGTTGTGGGTTTTAGCATTTTTGCTCAGTAGTGATCAAAATTGAAACTTTTTTTTTTGTTTGAAAAACAAAACAAAACCACAAATAGAAACTGCCTAGTAGCTATTTATAAGTGTATGGAGTTATCTTTCTTAATGGGAATACACCGTTAAAGGACATTCATCTTGGTCTCCACTCCAAAGAGATTTTTTGATGACGAGCGTGGCTTTCTCCATCAGTGTTCAGACTCGCCTGTGGCCTGAATCCCCAGAGATGGAGGTCAGTAATCCTGTTATGTGTGATGGGGTTATGCAAATCTATATTTAGGGAGAGACCTCAGGAAATACTGACCAAAAGCATAGTTAGCCCACAAACTACCGGCTCTGTCCAGTAAATGCACACCTGTTGTGTTAGTGGATACTCAGAGGCCCATATGAGAACAGTGATGAAAGAGAGAGGGGAAGAAGAAACGATATGCGAGCAGGAAGACGAGAAGCAGGACCTTCAAATGCATTTGTAACTGAGAGAACTGATAAAAAAAAAGAAACCTTTGATATACCTAAATGTAAAAAAAAAAGGTTACGGGACAGATTAACAAAGCTGCTGCTTCAGTGAACCCACAAAATTCACTTGAGAACAAGTGAGTCGAGTCTCTCCCTTCACTGCCATTTTTGGTCAGGAACATCCTCTCCTTCATGAGCTGCTGGTGTTCCCAGCAGGGGAAAGTAAACATCTTTTTCTTCGGCATACAGCAGCCTTAAATTCATAAAGATCTGCATCTCCAGAGGCCCCTGTGCGATGTCTTCATGAGGAGTATAAAGCATATGGAAATGATTGTCTAACATGCATCACGTGTCTCTGCAGGACCTCTGTGAGAAAATTATTTCCATGATGTCATTACTTTGGTGTAATTCTTAAGGCTGCAACTGTATACGCTTATCAGAAACAAAAAAAAAAAAGAAGAGTGGGGCTGACAAGAAAGCTAAGGTACTCCTTCACAAACAGCCTGAACTTGCCAGATTCCTCGTACTACTTCTTGAATCATGTCTTATCCTGGACATGATGTTCTGACAGTGAATTTTGGTTGAAGGCAAAAACACATAGGAAACGAGAGTGGGTGAAAGAAATCAGAAAACAGCATTAAAGCAAGCAAAATAGTTAAAACAGGAAGAGAGAGGGGTCACAGAAGAAGGAGATGGACAGGTGGCTGGAATTTAAAAACAGAAATGTTTGACACGGCGGCTGAACTCCGAGGAAGCAAAAGAATCCAATAAAAACGCGTGGATGTGCACCTACTCGGCTCAGACGTGAGAGCAGTGAGACACAGTCTGACAGCAGCGCTCCAGCAAATGCTTCACTGTAAATTACCGCTCCCTCTTTTGGAAGCATGAGACATCCCCTCAGCACTTTCATCCACAGTTATTTATAGGCAGATGACCTCATTTAAGTTTCAGTGTAACATCTCAATGCAGCTCAGTCTGCTATGTCCAGTAATGCAATATGACTGAGCAGAGGTCATGCCCTGTTGTAGCATAAGTGGAACCTTTGGGTTCCGTTTGAAGTCGCCTCCTGACATATTCTCTGTGACCCTGCCGGCTTTCTGGCAGTTCTGATTCTTTTTGATCACTTCCTGGCCAGCACAATACATATTCCATCTGGATGCTGTCACTTAGTGTTTACTTTAGCTCCATGGCAGGAGATGTACAGTTTACACACATGCATACCAACCAGGGCAACCTCTCTCTGTAATGAGGACCCCCCCCCCCCCCCCCCCCCCCCCCCCCCCCCTCTCTAAAAAGGGCCCCCCCCCCCCCCCCCCGTGCTTCATCTCAGAGAGCAGCTACTGTACAGAGCGAATGACCTGCAGACTTTGTAGATTAAGGCGATGAATGGCCTGGATCGTTTCTGATATGAGTTTGACTGAACAGTTCCGAGAGCTTCTCAGCACAGGCTCTGTTTTGTATTTTTGATCCAAGCAGGGGAACACAAACAAAGGGGCCCAGCTGCTGAGTACTGTATTAAGAGATGACGCGCCAGTGATGGAGAACAGACTTTTCATAGGACTGCACCATCTGGACATACTGGGTTGTGTACAGAGGGACGCCAAGTCAAAGGCAGAGTTTCTGCTTTATAAACTTAAAGTTTCAATTCCTTTAAGAAACTCAGCCATAGAACTGAGATCACCAGAATGTATTTAAAAAAAAAAAAACTTGACTCTGAGTGTGTAAGTACAGTATGTATAAGCGTAAGCATTTTCTGATTCATGCAAGGTACTGTTTAAGAGAACCACGTTTGGACTCTGTTGAAACTGGGTTTAAATGCTCAAACATGCTACATTGTGAGCTTGAAAAAAAAAACAGAAAAAAAATATTTGTCATGACATTAAACAAACTATAATACTACAAAAAGGAAATAGGTTAATACAGAAGTAAACACCATACTTACTTTCTACCCCCTGTATTGACACAGATACTGATTCAGGCCGTTTCGACCGTTTCTGCTCCATAACTCCGTCTTCTGGTCCAAACCTTTCTCATGACCCCACAAATTACAGCCCCCCCCCCCCCCCCGAATTTTTGGGGGGCATGTTTTTGTTTTTGACTGGAATTCAGGGGATTAAACTAAAATAAAAAGTTAACAAAAACAGT
>VUQK01006055.1:14963-37619 GCA_015106715.1 Bujurquina vittata | reverse complement strand
CCTTCTTCGGGCCAAACCTTTCCCAAGCCCCCCAAATTTAAGCCCCCCCCCCCCCGAATTTATGGAGGGCATGTTTTTGTTTGTGACTGGAATTCAGAGGATTAAACTAATATGAAAAGTTAGCAAAGACAGTTATTGCTGAAATCAAAGGTTGGACACTGAACAAATGGTTTAGAAATTAGCAAATTACTTAGTAAAGTATCTAACTTTCATAGTTCTTCAACACAGCTGCCATGCTCTGGGATTTAATTCTCTTTTTGGTGGATCTAAAAGATATGCAAAGGCCATAAAATATACCTGTCCTACATGAAGTCGTCTGTACGTACAAGTACAACCTCTTCCTGGACTGTAGCAGATCTTAATATGAGGCAAACACAACCTCAGACGAACAACACAATGCAACATATTACTATGTGTCATTATTTATTTAACCAAAATGCAGAAGCAGTGTGTGAAAAACAAAGTACAACCTTACTGCTTAACAGGGTAAGAAGCAGCCAGGGGCTCCTAATCAAATGCACTAGTTAAGCACATTTGATTGACACACTTTATATTCTTACTATTCCTACAGTGGGAAAGTTTATTGACAAGTGGGAAAACATTCAAGACAGTTGAAAATCTTCCCAGGAGTGGCTGTCACGCCACATTTACCCCAACGTCAGATCTTAAAATGCTCAGAGAAACACTAAAAATCCCAAGAACTGCATCCCAGACTCTACAGGCCTCAATTAGCACATTAAAAGTTAAAGTTCATGAAAGCACAGTTAGAAGGGGACTGGACAAGTATGGATTGTTTGGAAGGGTTGCCAGGAGAAAGACTCTTCTCTCTGGAAAGAACTGGGCAGCTTGGCTTAGCAACACTGTAAACACTGTGACGTCCCAGTGATGTGAGAGACTGATAGTAATAAACTGATTACGTCAAGTTACTAAAGGTTGTTCTATAAGCTGCTAAATCGTGGGGCGTATTTAATTTCTCACACACCACTTTTGCATTTTGATTTCATTTTTATCAAGTCAACAACAGCATGGTGTAATGTATCCAGTGTTGTTTTTCTGAATTTCCATTTAAATCATTTTAAGTTTGGTGAGGATCAGATCAATTTTTATTATGTCCCAGAACAATTTTTTTTGATGTAGTTTTTAATCATGACTGCATGTTTTCCCATTATTTTTGTTACCCATTTTCATATAGAGCTGTCCTTATTTGCGCTCCTTTGCCTCTCTTGTTTATCACTTTGTCTACTCCCATCTAGATCACTCCTGGCAGTAAGGCATCTGCTGCCAACCTGTGCCCTGGTGATGTCATCCTGGCTATTGATGGAGTCCCAGCCACAAACATGCTCCACTGCGAAGCCCAGAACAAGATCAAGGAATCCATTGATCAGCTCTGTCTCACTATTGAAAGGTTAACAACAGGAGTATACACATGCACACAAACAGGTGGAAGCTCATGAGAAACCTCTACACACTGTCATTCACTGTTAAACAGCGCTCAGCAACTCATACACATGGCCCTGGTTCAGGCCGAGTCAAGCTTAGCCCCAATCCAGCTGACACCCTTCCATATATCCAATTAGAAAGTCTGGCAGATGTTGTTCTTCTTACCTTCCTTTTATTTGCTGTAACTCAACTCAACTCAACTCAACTCAACTCAACTCAACTCAACTCAAATATACTCAAATATTGTCCCCACAGGGAAATTTGTCTTGGACAACATGCACTAAACAAGCTGCTGCCACAATAAATACAATGCAGTAAGACAATAAAAAGTCATGTTAAAAATGCATAAGACCCCCCCCCCCAAGAAAAGTTTGATAAAACAATCAAAAAATATTAAGCAATAGTACACATATTGCACATGTTGCATTCCCACAGTGAACGAGATAGCCAATATCTTTGCTAAAACATCAGAGCATGACAAAAACTATATGCCTATTTAATAATCCGTTTGCCAGATGGCAACAGTTCTTATTGCGGGTTGACGATGTGAGCGGGGTCAGACAATATCCTCCGAGCAAGCTCAGGGTTGAGCACAGACTCTTTGTGGATGGACTGCAAGGAGGAATTATTGGTCTTACCTATCACCGTCATTGCAGTTTGTACCATACAGTTGAGTTTGCTTTTTAATTGCACGGAGAGATTGCCATACCACGCTGACATTCCAAACCTGATGATGCTCTCCAACACGGCTTGATAGAACAAAAACACAAGTTTCTGATTCACCCCAAAAACTCTTAGTCTGCGAAAGAAATACAATCTCTGTTGCAGACGACAGCACAACTTGTTAACATGAGTTTCCCAACTTGAATTGGTTATCTAGGTGAACACCCAGATATCTATAGGAACAGACCTGGTTTATTTTCTGGTCATGAATAAGAAGCGGGAGGTTATTGCATAGGTTATTGTAAGCCACACTGGAACCCACCTCTCTCACAGCTCCTCTTTTTTCTGACTTAACCAGTGTGCTTTCACTGATGTACTGTATACTCTGTGCACTCAGCTTTCCTAGTCTCCAGTTCAGTTCTAAGTTGTATTGCTCTGGTATTTGCTTTACTGGTTTCACCCTCCGTGCTACAGCATAGATCCGTGACTCATGTGGTCATATTCTGCAATGCAGATTGTTACAGCAATCCTTTTGTGCTTTGACCCTCTAAGAATAATATTCACTTATAATAGTGGGAGGAAATTTTGGAAAAAAAATGTGGCACTCAAGGAAAGACATAAATTTAAGGTCAGTTTTGATGTTTTACATGCAGCGATTGATAGACTTACATACATGCACGGGCTTAAAAAGGAGGCATTTCTGACCAGAATCTGCCTTTAATTTGCAGAAATGAATCAAGACTGTGGACTCCACGTGTCACTGAGGACGGCAAAGCTCATCCATTTAAAATAAACCTGGAAGCAGAGCAGCAGGTTTGTAAGACTGTGTGAGAAATTAATTCATGTTTAGTAGCCATGTTGCTTCATACCTTTTTATCGTGTTATAGCTTCAATAGTGTCCTTGCTTCCTCCCAGGAATATAAGCCTATTGGCACTGCTCACAATAGAAGAGCTCAGCCATTTGTGGCAGCAGCGAACATTGATGACAAGCGCCAGGTAGTCAGTGCATCCTATAACACGCCTATAGGCCTCTACTCCACAGGCAACATCCAGGATGCTATGGAGGGCCAGATCCGAGGCTTGGTTCACCAGAAGCCTGAGAGGTGATCACTGCAGCTAATCATTAAAAGCACCGCACTACACAAAATAATAATGCTGTAATGTTGTCTGGACTTGTTCTTTCAGTTTCACTACACTTTCCTCGGCTAGTTAATTAGCATTCACCAAGAATCAGAAAAGTGGCCCCTAGAAAAACATCAGTGGTAGCACAGTACAATGCCATGATATACACTAGATGGGGGGGAAAGTATTGAGTCTGCAGAGGCAGACTTTATGGCCAGATGCTTTGGAGTGAAAACACCTGAAGTCAAAGGTTAAGAAATGTGACCCATTACTTTTGTACACATTATGTACTCCAGTAAGCCAACTGATGTTGAGCTCACCATCTAAATGAGTCACGTGTGTCTCCTCTGCCACTGCAAACATTCATGGAGATTCTCAAATGCTGATTACACTTTGCCATCTGGCTTTTACTCTCACTTAAGACCTTCATTCTCAGTTAAGGGCATCATTACTCAACTGTAATCATCCACAGCAAATAGTTCTTTATGACTACTGGAGAGTGTACAAGGTTTTTATGTTAGAAAATAGCCGAGCTGACTTTAGAATATTTTATCAAAGAACTGATTTACTGACTATTTGCCTCTGCAGCCACTCTAAAGCCAACTTTCTATATGAGTGGTAAAGATCCAGGAATACAACAACATGTGTCCACTCTTCATCCAAGTCGCGTTTTCTGGTTTGTAATAATCAGTGTCGACTCACAGAGCTGCTATTGTAGCAGCTGCTTTTGCCTGTTTTACACAGCTCACCTCCAGAATCATCCCTCCAGTCAGTCACACAGATGTGCTACAGTGCATGATGTTAGCCTTCAGCCTTCCCATATGGATTTCATTAGCTTGTTTGATATACAGTGTCTTAGGGAATATAGGAAAGAATCTCTTTGTGGCTTAACCACAACTTCTGAATCGGACACTGATCACTCATGCGTTACTTCTATGCTGATTTACATGAGCACTGCAACACATTATCAGTATACTAGAAGGAATCATTGTTTATGAAACTGTAATCATGGTTAAATCCCAGCTGAAATTGTACATTAATCAAATCCTCATGACTATTCTTTTATGGTTATTCACATTTGTTGCCCACACTAGACACCAACTTTTTTTTAGAATTATAAGACACATTTCAGACCAGAGCAGTGTTGTACGACAGGTAGAGGAATTTGATGTCATTTGATGTTTTTCTGTGTGTGTCTCGATGCGCTGCTCAGTCCCAGAGCTTTAACCAGCATCGAGGATTCTGACGTGTACCGGATGTTACAGAAAGACCAGGAGGAGCCCCAGGAGCCTCGGCAGTCTGGCTCCTTCAAAGCCCTCCAGGAATTTATTGACAGTGATGGTGAGCCCTTCCTCCTTCCTAGATGATGCATTTCCTCCAAAATATTAAAGCGTTTCACTGATTAGGGAGCTTTCCAAGTGCCTACAGACACGTAATTCTTCCCATTGTTTTCAGTCTTCACCTGCTGGTTGTAGTGATGTTGAACACTAACACTTACACTCTTACTGCAGTTCTCAGTTCATAAGATGCTGTTTTTCACATAAAGAATATTACAGATGCACTTTTGAAACACAAAGAATAGGTCTCGGATCTTATTAACTCCGGTGGGAAGGACAGCCCATGGATTGAACTGAAAACCTTGTGACCTGGCTTAAAGCTATAGCTGAAATTGCATGTTTTTTGAGTACTTACCTGTGGCATAAATCAATTTATAATACATTGCTTTGCTCTATATAGAAAAGAAAGGGCTGCGAGTAAGTAGATCACTGTGACACTGTGTTTGTCTCACATAATCACTATTAAACCTGCACAATAAGTTACTGAGGCATGTGATCCCCTTATGATTTGAGTATTGTTAATACAAAAGCACTTTTCCACATGTTTCCTTTGTTAGCAGAATACTTAAAGTGCTCTTATAGAGCTGAAAAAACACTCATAACCCAGAATAACGTGTTATCATTCATGCAGCTTTGTCCCTGATCCAGAATTTTCCCCGTCTCCGTATTTTGTTTTTATTTAAGTGCAACAATCACACAGGGTTTTTGTGTTCAGTGGTTTCTGTCTCATGTGATCAGGCACTCGCCCCATTGTGACTCGGACGGTAAAAGCCCCCACAACCAAACCTACTACGCCCACAGGAAACCTGCAGAAACTGCCCGTCTGTGACAAGTGTGGGAATGGGATTGTGTGAGTAAAAATAGAACAACTCATCTGTGATTTGCATTAAGAGCATCTATGCATCAAATCCAAAAATGCAGACACAAACAGTCCATTACAATAAGACCAACAGGCTTTAGCATCATTTGAAGATTGCACAAACTGCATAAATTATATACACTCACCTGCCACTTCATTAGGTACACTTGTTGACCTCATTGTTATTTCAAATATCTAATCAGCAATCCGGTGCATTTTTGGCACATAGACATGGTCAAGAGGACCTACTGAATTTCAAACTGAGCACCAGAAGGGAAATTTAAGTGACTCTGAATGAGGCATGGTTGTCGGTGCCATTTGTGCTGGTCTGAGTATTTCAGAAACCCCTGATGTGATGGGATCTTCCCATGCAACTATCTCTAGCATTTACAGAAAATGGTCTGAAAAAGAGAAAATATCCAGTGGGCGGCAGTTCTCTGGGTGAAAGTTTCTCCTTCATGTCAGAAGTCAGAGGAGAATGTCCAGACTTCTTTGAGCTGATAGGAAGGCAACAATAACTCAAATATCCACTCAATACAACCAAAATATGAAGAAGAACATCTCTGAATACACAACGGGTTGAACTTTGAAGCAGATAGGCTGCAGCAGCAGAAGACCGCATTGAGCACCACTCCTCTCAGCTAAGAACAGGAAACTAAAGGTGCAATTCACATGAGCTCAGCAAAGTTGGCCAATGGGGGTATTTTCTTTCAGCCTCTTACTGCCACCTGATCATCATTTAAATGCCACAGCCAAATCATCTCAAACTGGTTTCTTGATCATGACAATGACGTCACTGTATTCAAATGGTCTCCACAGTTACCAGCTCTCAATCCAATACAGCACCTTTAGGATATAGTGGAACGTGAGATTTACATTATGAATGTACAGCTGACAGATGTGCAGCATGTGTGTGACGCTGTCATGTCAATATGAACCAAGATGTCTGAGGGATGTTTCCGCACCTTGTTGAATCTGTGCCATGAAGAATAAAGACAGTTCTGAAGAAAAAGGGGTCCAATCCAGTACAAGCAAGGTGTACTTAATAAAGTGGCAGCCAAATGATAGCTAGCAAAAAAAGTCTTGCGTTTTAAACTTAGAAACAATTAACACAACAGAAACTATGTTCAGTGCTGCTGTACATCACTTTCATATAAGTGCAATGCTTTTCTTTGTTCCTGACATCAGTTTGTTTTTGATGCTTCAGTGGGACAGTGGTGAAGGCTCGGGACAAATATCATCACCCCGGTTGCTTTGTGTGCTCCGACTGTGACGTCAACCTGAAACAAAAGGGCTACTTCTTTGTGGAGGGGCAGCTGTACTGTGAGACTCACGCTCGTGCCAGAATGAGACCACCGGAGGGACACGACCTCATCACAACATTTCCCTCTGCATAGATCCTGAGCACAGACACAAATACATGCAATCTGGGAAGCCCTTTTATTCCTTACATATGTATTCCATGTGTTCATCTGCACATTGGTGTTATCTGTGTGTATTAATATTTCAGTAGGAAAACACCTGGCAATAACCGCCTGGTTGCTTGAATAGTCCAACAAAGCCACAGTCTGATGCATTTCTAATAAACGCCTCTGTTCATACTGTTAGAAGCCTCCGTGTGTCACGTCTTACTAACACAGCGCAGCTTACAACAAAATAGCCTACATACCAAAACAATCAATCAGTTTGTAGTATCACCATGGTGATAACCACAGCAGAAAGGAGAGGAATGGTATTAATGTTCATTGATTTACATCAAAGTTTAAATAAATAAACTGGAGGTTCCCCTTTTGAATTATGACTTGTTTTAATGCCATCAATGCCATGATGGCAGCATTAAGCTCAGCATTAGCTGCATATTCAGCACTCAGCTGCAGCCTTGAGTTAGAGTTGTGATTAGGCTCAGCTGTTGGATGCTAGCAGAATTCAGGTAAAGACTCGTGGTTCTCTTAACCGCTGCCATCATTAGGCTGAGTTTCTTTCTTAGTTAATGGCTGGAGCCTCATAATTTATTTATTTAGAAATTTTAGTAAATTTGAAATCTAGCTCTGTTTATGTATTCCGTTAAAAGTTTATGTGGACGTTAAAAGTCGAGAGCTTCATGTTTGTGCATTTGTTAGCCATGACAAGATTAGCTGCTAGCAGTTCACATGCTCAGTTTCTGGAGTGCAATCTCTTTTCAAGACCCCGTTCTAATTCTGCTTACAGTGGAAGTGATATGCAAACTGACTTTATATTTGTCAAATATAAAATGTATGTGTTTCAAAGTAAAAGTGAAGATAAAATGAGGTCAAATGATCAAATTGAGTGGATACAATCAAAGGTTAAAACATAACAGGCCTACAGTTATAACTGATGAATGTATATATCAATGAAGCTTGTAGTCATGGAGCAGCTTAGACATTGAACATTGGTGATTTCACTTATTGTGGTTGATTAGATTGTGTGTGCTTGTGTTGATTAAAAACAGTAGCCTTTTGTCCCTAATCTGTAATCTTTTAGGAAAATCTTATCATCAGTGGCAGCAGCCACCCTGTGAGACCAGCTATAAGGGATATCACAGCCGCTCTTTAGAAAGTCAGGCCATTCATATTGTTATTTGTGCACCATATTACACAATTCCTCTTGAGTGAATGAGTAGCACCCTTGTTATGCACCATTTCAATTACAGAGAACAATGGGGAGTTACATAACTGCAACTGCCTGCAAAAGTGCAAAACAGGTAAATTAATTCGTCATTGCAGACGCTCACTGGTGCTTTTCAAAACCAGAGAACTTTTTTCCAGGATGTCAGATTGAAGCTGGCCGCACACAGCCGGAGTCAAAAAATAAAAAAACAACCCTGAGGTGGGCTCAAGTGCTTTCATTAAACACTTGATCCTTCATGTGTTAAAACACTAGAAATCATACAAGTCTCCAAAATATTCCAATGTTGCTAAATAAACAATAATACTCAGTATTAGCAATACTATTGTTAGTCGTCTTAAAATATTGGAGAGTAACTCCAGTTATCATGAGTCTGTTGTGACAGCAGGGGGGGCCATAGTATTATTGTTTCATTTTTTTTGGGCCATTCTAGAGGATGTTTTCAAAGTGTGTTTTGAGATTAGGAATTACCTAATTACCAATTGCGATCAGTTAAATTTCTTATGATAACATTTAAGTTAATTATGATTATTAATACATAATTCACTGTCTTCAGAATGTAACAGCATTCATGTGATTTCTAGGTTAAAGGGGTTGCTACTCAAACAGTGTATTTGTCCTAGATTCTACATCAGGTGCTGAAAAGTAGTCCAAGGTTTCACACATTAACCTGAACAGGAAGACAATTCAATTAAAATGAAAAGAATTATGTGTTGCCAGCACCACATCACTAATCTTCAACTCTAGCAAGAAGATTCAAATGACTTCTGCAGCATTTGGACAAAGTCACAGCTAATAGCCCATTTAATACTTTACTTTAGGTCTTTCTTGGGGGGAGTATACAAACTAAGCAGCTACACCTGGGGGTGAAACAAGGAAATGCTCCTCCCAGTCACTACATTTTTATACAGACAAGCTTTTAATTAACGTGCTATGCTGTATTCTATTGTTTTATTGTTTTACTTTTGTACTTTTAACTTTGTCTCTTGTTTTGAAGCCCTTTGTGATTTTTATCTGTGATAAGTGCTTTATAAATAAATTTTACTTACTTTACTTACTTACACATTTAACAACTTTAAAATCCTTTTTGTGGTTGCATAACTGTTGCTAACCAGTTGCTTGCTTACATGAAATGTATCAGATATTGGTCACACTTCTTAAAAGTTTATTGGAAATGGCTTGCACACACATTTTCACTTTAGACCGACACATTAACATAAGTTTTTGACAGCAAAAATGAACAAATTACCTGCATCTGAAGGGAAAATTCTGTCTGCCAAACAGAGTTTCAGTTATACAATGAAAGCATTTTGGTTTTTCAGCTTTTAAGCTTTCTCAGCTTTCAGAAACTGTTTGCATTTTTACAACAGGACAAACGGTCGCGTAATTACAGTAATTCAAAGTGCGTTTGATCAGACATATTAGTGGTGATAGCTCGATGTTAACCAGCTGTTCACAGCAAGTAAGGGCAGGTAACAGGCGTATCACGGTGATCGTCCGCTCTTAAAGAGTTAAAGAAAATCAAGGCCTCTCTGCCCCCCCCAGCCTTGACCTTCATCAATATGCATATAAAGCAAGCAGATGCCTTCCACACTGTACTATGCAATCTGGAACAGTTTGGAAACTATGCTCGGCTGTTATTTGTGGATTACAGCTCGGCATTCAGTACCATCTTCCCATGCAGACTGTTCCACAGAATGTCTAACATGGGTCTTCCACATGGCGTTTGCCTGTGAACACAAGACTTTTTATCCAAAAGACCACAAAATGTCAGGCTGGGCCCTCACCACTCGTCCTCACTTTTACTCAGCACAGGGGCCCCACACGGCTATGTTCTGAGCCCATTTCTGTACTCTCTGCACACATATGACTGCAAAAACTCCCACAACGATGAAACCATCATCATGAAGTTTGCAGATGACACAACAGTGCTAGGACTCATCACTGGTGGAGATGAGCAAGGGTACAGAAATAAAGTAAAGAGACTGACAGACTGGAACACAGAAAACAACCTGCTCTTAAACACATGCAAGACAAAAGAACTGATCAATGACTTTGGGAATAAGAGGGAAGACCATCTTTGCAGATAAATGGTGAAACAGTGCAGGTAGTTTCTTACTGTAAATTCCTTGGCACACTAATAACATCAGACCTCTCGTGGTCTCAGAACATCAGCAAACTGGTCAAGAAGGCATGCCAGCATCTCTACTTGCTGAGAGGCCTCAGGAAGGTCAACTCGTCACAGCAGACACTGGTGTCCTTTTACCACTAATCCATAGAGAGTGCCTTGACACACGGCATCCTGGTGTGGTTTGGGAACAGCTCAGCAGCTGACGAAAAAGCTCTGCAAAGAGTAATCAACACAGCCCAAAAGATCACCAACTCATCCTCATCTGCTCTAGAGGAACTCTTCAGTTCCCACCGTCGGACCAAAATATCAAACCCTTCCCACCCTGCCCACCCCCTGTTTCAGCTCCTCTCCTCAGGTAAGCGATGCAGAGCTGTTAAAGCACGCACTACAAGACTGATCAACAGTTTATTCATCACTGAACTGAACTCATTCCTCAGTGACAATCATGTGCAATAATCTTTCTTGTGAAATATCTATCAGATGTGCAATACAGTTTATTTATTTTTGTACTTCTTCCTTTGTATTATATATCTTTATATTTATAAGTGTATGAGTGTATTAAAATTAATTATAATTTGTATGATATACAATATACAGTGACAACAAAGAAACCTTGAACCATCTGGAAAGCATCTGATTGGCATGGCTTCATTTTTCAGTACGACAATGATTCCAAACACACTCCCAATGAACACAATGGAACACTATCAGTCATGGATTGGCCTCCACAGAACTCAACATTATTGAAGCAGTGTGAGATCATCTTGACATAGCAGAACAAAAGGCAGCCAAAAAAAAGAGCTTTGAATGTCCTCCAGGAAGCCTGAAGAACTATTCCTGAAGAGACCAAAAAATTACAAGAGAATTCAGGCTGTGTTGAAGAATAAAGGAGGTCACACCAAATATTGACTTTCAAGCTTGTTAGAATTGTACAAGGTGTTTTTTGTTTTTTTTGCCTTATATGTAATATTTCCATCCATGTTTGCAGATGTTTCAATAAATCGCTGAACTTATTTCCCATTTTCCCATCAAAATCTGAAGAAATGATGGGTGGCTTAAGACTTTTGCACAGTACTGTACGTCATTATGTAATAACAGCATCCCATTTAAGCCAGCTCAACTGGCCAAAGAAACCTGGTGAGCCTCTAATAACCAATAATACACTTCTCTCTAGGTGTGAACCTGATTAATATCCTGCCACACCATGTGTTACTGTTACCTCCATCTAATTATTTCACAATAGGAATAAAATTAGGTGACAAAATCAATACTCCCTGTACTGACATAATGCCATTACTCAAATATTAATACGTATGGATGGAAAGCCATGAGATGGACATGGGGAGTGACATAAGTGCTCTCTCCTATGTGAAAGCCAAAACTAGCAGCAAACAAGGTTCAATTTAATTAGTTTTAATGCTATTGTTCATTTTACCTGATTAGTAATCACCCTCATCCTGGATAGATGCTTTGTGACAGCACCACCTGCTCTCTCAGATAGATAAAGAAACAATTATTGATTTAATGCTGAATACACCATGAATAGCTCACTAAAAATGGAGACCCACAGCCAATATCCCTGTCCCTCGGCTCCTCACGTACATGTAAAGTAAATCACTAAGTACATGGTCAACAGGAAGAAGTCCTCAAAACCTGAGCGCCTGGGTAATGGGTGTAAAAGCAAATAGTGGTAATTACAATGCTCACTACAAACAAAGACAAGTCGGGAGGGGTAGCAACTATTTTAAGCCAGCTACTGAACCCATAACCAAAAAAACAAAAACATGCAAACATCTGCAACTACAGCTAAAATCCCATATCAAAGACATCACTGAATATCAAATCTGAAACTAAGAATAATTCACGTCATTAAAATATATTTAATTTTTATTCATCATCTGTCCACAAAATAAGGGTGTATAAAGGTTAGCCCACACAGAAAAGAAGCAAAGCCATTATTGTAAACAGATTTTCACCATATTCATGACTTTGATACTTCAAACCACACAATCAGTCAAGAAAGGCTTTTACTAACAATATTTAATACCTACTCAGAGTTAAGTGTTGTGTAAAATAAAGTTAGAAGATAGCAGTTTAATGTGAAAAAATGGGTTGTGCAACTTCGTTTATGACCTCCAGTTTGGATTTAAATGTGGGGGGAAATCTACCTTTATGACTTGTGTCAAAGGTTATATAGCTTTATGTGATTCCATCTTTTTTTAAATTTTATTTTACCTATGCAGAGCAGGTAGGATCAGAAGTGTGGGATCTGAAATAACTGACTTTAGACCTAATGCTTTAGTGTATGGCATTAACCACATGTAAAAGCTGTTCAGTCGGACTGTTTGGTCTTAATTTATTGATGCTATGAGGAGCACAAGAGAGCACAAGGTCAGAAACTCTAATTGCATAGATGGAATTTATAGTATATTTCTACCGACGCTATAGACACTATCATTATAGAGCCCCCTAAAAGCACAAAAGCATTTTGCAACAATTTGGTAACCTTGCATACTGGTAAGCAAATACAGTTTTGCTGCTCTCTTACACATTGAAAGTGAATGCTTAGACAGAAGCATCAAAAGTTTTTTAACTATACCTTTAAGCAAAAGCATCAGAAACACTTTTTTTTGCAACTCTGCAATCCTATGCAAGTCTGCAACACACTGCTTGTGAAACACCACACACACATTTCTTTCATTAATAATGATTGCATTTCATTGCAATCACTGAGATAACACTTTTTTTTCAAATCTCCAAAACATACCTGGAAACACCCACACAGACATGAAATCAGTTATACAAGAGTCAGTCTGAGCCTTAGCGCTGCAAATAGATCTCAGGCAAGCTCAAACTCCTTTGTAAGAACTCTGTAAACTTTGAGATAAAGAGTGTGGGAGGAAGCGGAAGATAAGAACTGAGAACCAGCCTTGGTCCAGTCCTCTTTTTCAAGCTATGGAAGGCATGAAAGGTGTCCAGGACTGGATAGACATACATGATGATATTTTCCCCATTGCCAAACCAGAGATGGCACTGCCCATGATGTGGATGGTGTGATGTGCGGATCCATAAAACAACCGTCTGTTACAGTACTTTGTTTTGTTTAACCTTGCACTGTAATTTTTCAGGGAGTTTCATACTAACTTACTGATCACTGAACTGTGGGCTAATTCTAGCTTTCTTTGTATGTATTTTACTGTTTTTCTTGGCATATAAAAACCTATAAAAACAGAAAAAAAAAACTATTCCGAAACTCTTCTGTTTTTGTGCTCACAAGTGTGAGCACCAGGTGCTGGAACAATTTTTCAGAAAGAGTTTCAGAAAAGTAAAAGTGATACAGGCAAAACTTGAGAAGTTAATTATTGCGGTGGGTAGTTATTTTCAGTTTGCAACGATGTAGGTGCAGCAACATTAATAGATTGAGGATGGCAGCTTGGATCCTCCCTTTGTAAGTGATTAAGATTAAAGGCATGTTTGCCATGCGTTGCTTTTATAGGTGTGCCAATGAAACCCTCCCTTTGTTGCTCTGGTTTTGATGCGGTAGCTACTTTAAAGTTGAAGCCCTTTAAAAAAAGATTAAAAAGTAACCTTCAACATCCATTATTATGTTGTGTCAAAATGCCCACAAAATCAAAACAAATAAACACTTTTCACATTTCAACTAATAATTATCAGTCCATTGCCTTAAAATGTGCAACTTTAGACATTTGTTGATTTACAGTCAGTACAAACCCCGTCCTCCTCTTTCTGTGTCTCTCTGGCTTTGGAGCATCTTGCAGTCACGCTGGAAAACCGGTAACACTTAAACACAGTCATAAAAGCCATCCTGTAGTTGTTGTTCATCCACCCGTACAGGATGGGATTGACAAATGTTGAGCACATTGCTACAATATGAAACACAGTGAAAAGCAGCTTGAAGTCCTTCATATACAGCACAGTGCTGTCGATGTCAACGGCCAACTGGAACGCATGGAAAGGCAACCAGCTGACAGCGAAGACCACCACCATGGTCAGGAGCATCTTGGTAGTCTTCTTCCTGCGCTGATTACGGTCATTTCGGTCGTTTCGGTGAGCCATGTGATTCTTCAGTTTATTCCAGATGCGGATGTAAGCAACGGAGTTGATGACTAATGGTAAACAGTACTGAACCAGAAGCATTGATAAACTGTATATTGTTCCATTCATGCTGCTTCCTGGCCACTTCTCGGCACACACCTGAATAGACTCACCTGGCGAAAGATCAAACGTCCCATACTCCCTGAAAATAGCAAGCGGACTGGCCAACAGGGCACTGACGGCCCACGTGATGATAATCACAACAGCACACATGTCTTTGGACATCTTAGTCTCCATGTGGTAGACAATGTTCCTGTGGCGGTCCAGAGCAATGATATTCAGGGTGATGGTGGAAACGTGCACGGCCACGCCTTGAGCACAGGGTAGCATGAAGCATAAGACCTGACCAAACATCCACTCACCATAGAGGGTGTAGACAAGGGTGAAAGGCAAGCACAGTGTGTTTACCAGCAAGTCAGCGACAGCCAAGTTTACAATAAAGAAATTGGTCACAGTCCGCAGATTTTTGAACTTGTAGACGACGTATATCACTAAGGAGTTCCCGGTGACTCCAAACAAGATGATCATGCAGTAAGCAAGGATGAGGATAATCTGAACTACAACCAACCTTGTGCTGTCACCCACCATCAGAAAGTTCTCATCATGTAATGTGTACGCAGTTGAGCAGCAGTTAGAAGATTGAACTTCGAGCTGAAAATCTTTGACTTTAGTCATGTTTAGTTGTTCTGCTGCATCCATGACTGAAAGTACCTCGAGTCAATCTGTGAAATGAAAAAAAATGGACATTAGTTGTGGCTCACGTGATATTCTAACTGTTAATATTAAGTGTTGGCAATATAGCCAGTGGTTTATATTGTATAGGATGCTGCACAGAAAGCTTTATTATTAGTAGCAGCAGTACTAGTATTACGCAGGTGCCTACATTAGTCAAAACCACGTGTAAGCTCTTTAGGGTTTAAATCTATACTTGAAAAATCACTGAAGACAGCCCACATTTTAATTTATCAATACATAGCAAGCACTTTATCTGCTTTAAAAGTCCGCCATAAATACAATGCATGTTAGATTAGCCAGTGACCAAAAACTTAAGAGTTTTACCAGTTATAACAGGAGAGGCTCTGCTTGCGGTCCTTTTAGGTTTGCAGGTTTAGCTGCTATCCAATAGCACAATACACTGTTGATGAGGTGGGTTTCCTTTTAAAAGCGCCTGGAAAACAATGAACTCAGGATATCAGGGCCAAATACTGGAATGAGGAATTCCGCAATTATATATATAAAAAAACAACTCCTCGTGTACTGTATGTACTGACATGGCAAACCTGAATCTGCGATTATCTGGCTGAGAATACGAACCTCCTGCTCAGCTGCTGGACTGTGAAAATCTTGAATTAACGCGCTATAGGACTGTGGCAGCCTAATTTATCGTATCCACTGCGTAAAGGGGGGGAAATGGTAAAAACTTGCAAATGCAACAGTTTTTCACTCGTGGCGAGTTGTTGATTTGTGAGAAAAAAACGTGACAATTTGACTATATATGTGACAGTCACTCAGATCCAGATCCACTCACCTCAGTCTGCAGAATGAGATTTTTAGATTCCGTTCGTTGTTTGCGCCTCTGTTAAACTTTTGACGTGTTTCTTCTCGTTCCTGTGATCCAGATCCAGATGAATAAAACCATTTAAACACCAACAGGGGGGAAAGTGCCCTTTTTCTGAGGAAGATATCAGCAGCAGCAAAACGCGCAACAGTTGCCAGCGCGCACTGCGGTCCGTTTGGCATCGAGGGTTCATTAACTGCCTTGCGAGACTGAGAGATACAGAAAAATGAGGCGGGTTAAGCAACAGAGAAGAAACGAGAAAGTGGTCTTTTGGGGGGTCTTCATCTCGTGACAGTGCAGAATAACAATTTTGCATCAACAGCAGGAAGGGCGACAAATGCAGATTCGTAGTGTGCGTTATATGGAGCACAAGTGTTATAGTGAGTTGGTGAATTCTGGGTGTGTCTCTGCAGACCCGTGCTGAATATTTTTTATTTTTTT
Organism: Bujurquina vittata; assembly: GCA_015106715.1. NCBI lineage: Eukaryota > Metazoa > Chordata > Actinopteri > Cichliformes > Cichlidae > Bujurquina > Bujurquina vittata. The sequence goes on along the minus strand of VUQK01006055.1, from coordinate 21,306 downwards.
TATTTTTTTTTAAATAAAATCTGGAGTTGAGAAAAAAAACTAAATGCGTCAAGAGAACTTTCCAGAGACTAAATGCGTCAAGGTGCAACGAAAACATGACTCTAATATTCCTAAAATGTTGTGGTCGCAGCACACAACAAAGTTACTGTAACTTATAAATCTGAGTCGCTGCTTACAATCTAGAACATGTTTAGCATCTTCTCAACTTTATGAGCAGTGACTGTGATACACATTTACCAGCCACCCGTCAATTATCTGTGGCCACTTGCGCTCTGAGTGGCACAGGGCTGCATCATTAGACACCTCGCTTTGTATATCCCAAACATTTTATATTATGGTGAATAACGATGCAGGTTTGCAGCCTAAAGTGTGGCCCAGTGAAGCGAGTCCATTTCAAACTGTTAAACCTGTGGCTTGTAAGTCTAATAATTTGATTTCCATTGTTACATGTATAAACCGAGACACCATGTGGCCATTAGGAATTGAGTTACTGTCAAACTCGCCTCTTTGGCAAATGCCCACCACTCGTCCATGGAGCCACAACACAGACGGGGAAGTAATGAGAAAAAACAGGAAGCCCTGAATAAATGGGCACATTAAGGCGTTTCAGGAAGTTTTTAGGAGGTGGAGTTGAGTCTAAATGATCTTATTTTATATGGCAGCAAGAAACGATTCTTCATTTGACACTGCAGAAGCATCACACTGTGGTTTAAGGCTTGAGCTCCTGGTCAAGGAAAAACTGAAAATTTCAGCATTGGTAAGAAATCCATGTGGATAATGTATATACTGTTTACCTGGAATCAGAGCAAAAATATTTTTCTAATGGTTTAATTCTTCAATTGTATCTGTTTCATTAAATAAGCAATACAGTGACCGCTGGGATAGGCTCCAGACTCTTGTGATCTTGATTTGGATAAGTGGTTACATGGATGGATGGATGCTCTTTTTTACTGTCAAGTTTTGCCATTCATTGTCTCAAGTCACGTCCTATGAATTAGAACTAAATCCAGTGCACTCAACAGGTAGCGAGCAGGTAATTGAACGTGACAGCATTAACATAAACAGCATTGAATCGTGCTCCAGAAATACCCAAAATGACTGGGCTTGTGTCTGTGAAGGACACAGGTCATTCAGCATTCTGAGCAGCTGAGACGTTAATATGATCAAATACAGAGGGAAACTTCTCTTTTTCAGAGAAACTTCATCTTAACTGATGACAGAAAGTTATAAATCAAATGCCGCTCGGGCAGTGCTGTAGATCCTGATCCAGCATTAAGATCCAAAGACCAGATGTCAGGTTGGAGTTAAAGCGATTAAGCAAGGCACTCGTTTGCTTTACGGCATTAAACGTATTACCTTGAGTCATTACTAATGGAGTTAAAATTGAAAGATGTAAACAAATCAACAGCTGTTTTGTTGTCTTACCTGAGAAATTATTGGATGCAGATTTCCACACGAAATGTCAACTCCTGCTTTATGTAATTTTTCATTGTTGATGTGTGTAACAGGTCTCTCTTGTAAATGAGACGACTCTCAAGAGATTTTACTGTATAAATAGTGGATTAATAATAATAATAAAAAAAACAATATCTATCCACAAAGAGCCTTTCTAAAGTCAGTTTTTACTTTATTTTGAAGAGAGATGACATAAAGGGAGAAAGAATGGCATTTGACAAATACCTCGAGCTCAAAGCGCTGCCAGTGCATGACAGTCATCCTAAGGAGTAATGTTTACATTTGGGAGGATGATACTCAAGTTTGCAATTTATTTATTTATTGGAAAGACAAATGGAGGTCTTGCTTAAGGCCAGCTTGTTGGGTGTGTTTACCTCCACACACGTCTGTATCTCCAGAGTCTTTTATGAATCCAGATGAGGTGATCATGATTCTCTTCACTCATGGCTGATGCAAATTTTCATTGCACTGACAACAAAACACATACAGGGCTTCCAGTGTAGTCAATTAAAATTTGCATTGCCACACTGCTCTCGCACAGCCAAGGCTAATAGCCTTGCTGCCTTCTGGTTGACTAATTTTCTGCCTCTATATTCATCATAATTACTGCAGTCGCTGCTGTGTCATATTTATCCCTTGAAACTAATAAGGCTTGTAGAAAACAACTCTGCGGCCTCTTTTCTGGCCTTCAGATTAAGCCAGTTCAGCCTGCGATGATCAATAGTCAAGCAAAAATAGGGGACAGGAACAGGAAGATATTGTGACCAACAATAATAAATTCATAAGAACTCAATCAAAAGATAACATTTATAGGCGGGGGTTTCAAAATGCTTGAACATGCTGAAAAATGATGTACAAATATGAGTTGCACTGCAGAACATGCATTAAAAAGCCCACTAAAAGAAAGAACATGTTATTCAGGGCCAATAACGATGTTCTAAATGCTCAAAAACAAACAAAAAACAAAGAACAGACATCCTGTGGTCAGTGTCCTCTTTATTTTCAATTGACCAACACCATTTTGACATTATTACAGGCTAACAGTTTGATTTACTTATTGACGGAAGTTCTAAGCTTCTGAAGTTGAGATTTGAGTATCAATTTGCACGTAAATGTGGATGTCATTTGCATATGTGAGTATTAACAGACACTTTTGCAAATTTCTCCAAAACTTTAAAAAGAAACAGAAAAAAAATAAACAAGGACAGTTTGTCTAATTGGTTTGATGTTCAGTCCATTCTCTAACAGCCTCATTACGGTAGAGTCTGTGTGGTTAGTTTCATTTTTGTGTCATTTAGCATTCGTGCTGTTTAAATGTGTAAGAAGAACAGTTTAAGTAAACTCACTTGAGCAGTTTGTGCACCAAGTGTTTTATAGCCTCGCACTGGTGGAGTCATGATGTGCGTCACTGCAATTTCAAGCACGTTGGTACATCAGGATGCACTGCTGTCCCATTTCCCTTCTTCCACTCTCCAGAAAAGCATCTTTTTTTGCCATCTTTACGCCGATTATCACTTTATAGACGACCGTGCTTTTTTGTCAGTGAGGTAAATTTATGTGCTTTCCTGGTCTTATCAACCACCTGAAACACTTCACACTACAAACCATTTTTCACCAGTTCACTAACACCTTTGTGTAGTGCGTTTATTCTACGCAGCGTTTTATCTGTCCAACACACAGTCGCACACCAATAATGCACTGGGTGCAGCACAAGTCCACATGTGCACTGGAGGAACCAGGGATCAAATCATTGACCTTGTGATTAGTGGTTGACTTCCTGGACCACAGTTTAAAAAAACTCTCTTTCACAAATGATGCTCCTACATTAGTGTGTTATTTTGCCAGTTGTGTTGTGGTGGTTGAATTGGGGTCTTAGGCATTTCTTAAATTAGTGAAACTCAACATTTATAAGCTGCACTAGAGACACCTGGAGTTGTTTGTGGTGGATAGTGGAAAACTTGTACACATCAGACACAGACTTTTGTGGCTGAGGCCAAACTCAGTGTTTCAAGTTACTGCAGACTTGAAACATCCAGAAACATCCTTTCTGTATTAAACCAGATCACAGTCATTCATTAATCAAGAGCTGGTAGTGCCTAAAGAGAGCCATATTAGTTGACAATGTTTTATTTTTATATCTATGGTGCCAAAAAAACATCAGCAGTCACCTAATGGCACTTTATGGTGTGAAGACCTTATAATATTAGTGAGAGGCCATCCCGGATCAGCAGCGCTCAGCAACAGTGGCAAAGAAGAACTCCCTTTTAACAGGAAGAGACCGACAGCAGAAACAGAGTCAGGGAGGGACAGCCATCTGCCACAACTGCTTGGTTAAATGGGCTGTGAATATGTTTCCTACAGTGTATCTAAAAACATGCTTTATGATAAACAAATAGATGTTTTAACCAAATCCAACTGAGAGTCAAAGATCGGGTTTAAATGTATTTTGTAACAGAAGTGGGAGATGTTTGAGTGCCCTGGAAATATTTTACATTTCAGCCATTTAGTTGAGTAACTATTTGTTTTTCAGTGGCATAGCCACTAATATTTAGTTGTTAATGTTTGGAATGCAATATTCCTCCATTTGACAGTCGTGATAGGAAAAACTGGAAATAATAATAGAGCTAGAGGCCTCTACAGCAGTGTCTCACCTTTAAAATGCTAAAAAAAATGTCTTTCAAATAATAATCAGTGTGTGGTTTAAATGGAAAACATGACTGTGAAGTAGTCAGTAGCTCTTTGGATTTTATAAGTGTGTTTATTCGCCCCACTTTCTTTTCACAGAAACAGATTCTTTTTTCAAAGCTACCATGTGAAATATGTCTTAAGGTATTTAATAGAAGCTAAATAAATGAGACTCCAGACAGCATGTGGGAATATAGAAATGAAAATTAGATTTCTCTTACTGAATCCAACTTAGCCCTGAAAATCATCAATTTTAGAGGCAACAAAACCCAGTTACACTTCAATCACAGTAGGGGCTGTGCACCTGCACTCCCCTTAATAGAACCTGTGGGGCTCAGCCCATTACATCAGCCCATCTTAAATCAATACGTAGTGTTTCTCTGCGGGATTAGTGCTTAAGTGTAACAGTAAGGCAATTATCCTTCTTTAGCACTGGTCCTGGTGTACTTGTGTTACTCAGACAAAAGTCAGACATAAACTTACACTTAATAAGTCATTAAATGTTGACTCATTCAGTGACTCACTAAAGCACCTTGAGGCGACTGTAACTGTAATTTGTTGCTATCTAAATTAAATTGAACTGAACTGAACTGAATTAAATATTGCCCTTCTGGATGTCCAGAATTCAAAGGAAACTTCAAACGTTTGACAGAAAATATCAAACGCTTTGTTTGACTCATGCCAGAAGACCTAATGTGGAGGTGCAGTTCTCAAACTTTTTGGCATGCCCCACATATTTTTGTCACTTTTGTGAGTGTTGTTATCTGTGTGCTTGTAACGATTAACACTGAATGTTGCCTTCCTGGTGCACTAGTAATTACTGAATGTGTGTTGTGTGTGCTGCATTGTTTATGCACCTTAGTCCACATGGAACACATTCTGTAGAAAAATGAAGTTTACTTGACCTGACATAGCACAGTTTTTATGTTTTACTTTGATCATGAACAATAAAAAGCAGGGAACACACTGAATTTTAGTTAGATAAAGGTAGGCAGGCCCTGTTCAGTCATGCTCCACGTGCTGTGAGAGGTTTATACTCCGCCCTGGAAAGAATGTTGCACAAAATAATCTTAACTCATGAGCTACTTAGTTTGTTGCAACTAAAGTGGCTCATTTAAAAATGTGTAATCTCTCTCCAGCTCTCCTCTGAGTCCAGGCAGAACATTTTGAGTCCTACGCAACTGATGCTGTAAAATTCTGGTAAGTGATTGGTGTTGAAATGGAAGAAGATTGACAACATTGACAACATAGCAAAAACATTTAATTCTCACTACAATTGTCTCTCCCAATTTCCTGCAGTCCAGGCCTGATCAAAAATCAATGGAGTGGCAGCAGATGATCTGTAATGCTATGCTCTATGATCCACAAAAGCAACGCAACACAAAGGTGTAGAAATTCCTCTGTGACTGACAAAAACAAACAGGACAAAAACATAGTACAACAGAAGGAACTTATTGCACTTTTGCACACATGGTACATACAATGATTTAATTTTTTTTAGTCTAAAGGATTTACAGTCAACCAGTTGTGTCATTTCTGTGAGTTTTATCACCATGTAATATGCACACACCACCACACTCTGGCATATCTTCTTCTTTCAGCTGCTCCCTTTAGGGTTCACCACAGCAGAGCACCTGCCTCCGTCTAACCCTATCTCAGCATTCTCCTCTGTCACACCTCTGCATGTCCTTCCTCACTACACGCACAAACCTTTCTGTGGTCTTCCTCTTTTCCTCCTGCCTGCCAGCTCATTATTCAACATGCTTTGTCCAGTACAACCACTATCCCTCCTCTGCACATATCCAAACCATCTCAGCCTTGCCTCTCTAACTTTATCAATCTGCTCAACCTGAGCTGTCTCTGGCATACTTGTTTCTAATCCTGTCCAGCCTGATCAGGCCCAGTAAAATTCTTACCATCTTCAGCTCTTCCACCTCCAGCTCAGCCTTTTTCTTAGTGCCATCTCCAAACCATGCATTATAGCAGGTCTCACTACCATCTTGTCAACCTTCCCTTTCACTCTTGCTATTATCCTTCTGTCACAAATCACCTCTGACACTTGTGTCCACCCACTCCATCCTTGCTGCACTCTCTTCTTCACTTCTCTTGTGCCCCGTTGCTTTGGATGGCTCACTCCAGATGTTTCAACTCATCCATCTTTACTACTTCTGCTCTCAACAGCTTCACCTTTCCACCTGCCTCA
>VUQK01006055.1:1408-13984 GCA_015106715.1 Bujurquina vittata | reverse complement strand
ATCTTCCGTACTGTAGTGCAGAACTGGGGGGGGGGGTGAGCGTTAGGCTGAGATAAATCACAAAATATGCAGAAAAATTGTGTAAAGTAGTGGAGGTTTGAAAAGAAAAACTCTTGATGGTGATAATTTGGATACAAATAAGCACTAGATGGAGCTGCTCGCCTTATAAAATAATGGAGTTCATTTTCACTACTGTGGGCTGAAGCAAAATACCAAATGTATTGAAAATGTGAATTTGAGGACTTAAGCTTTCATTCATTGTCAAATAACACTGTTGTCTTATGACATGCACCATTATGCTTTTATCTGAGTATTTTTGTAAATATTACACATGCAGTGAATCCTAAACCTTTGGCTCATGCACTGAAGACAGACTCAGAAAAATGTGAACTTTTATCCTTTAGCCTTCCTGACAGGAGGCCTTTCTGTGTGGCATTTACCTGGTATGTCTGGTAGCTGATGGCCATTCCATATCTGCAGTACATGACGTAGTGTTCACAGTTGTACCACAGTAAGCTGTAAGTGACTGATCCCAGGAGTTTCTCAGCCCTTCGACCCACCTCATCTCCATCCAACGGCGGCTGTATGCACACTTTATCCATGTGGTTGATCAGAATCTCTGAGCCATAAGCAAAATCTGCCACACAGTCCACTCTGACGCTCGCTTCTTTGGTGATGACTCCCAAGAGGAGGCGGTTGTTCGTTACCATCTTTGAAATGGCAGATTTGTTTTTGGTGATTGCAGGCAGAATGTCTGGAATAAGATGAGCCACGCGATCGTCCCCCAGGTAAATACCAAAATGTGTGAATAGTGTCCTGGGTACCTCAAGCAAGTCACCACGCTTGTACAGAGAGAGATCATATTTAGGCTTCTCTTCCTTTTTGAAAACCACAAAGAAAAAGTTGAATAGTTGGTAGAGAAACATGATGGCAGCATGCACCTGAATGGAAATGGGGGCCTTTTATTTATACTGGAAATGGGAGGGCCGAGTCTAAGTAGGAGGATTAAATGTTGGCCAATGCTTCAGTAATTCTGCAGAAAAACAAAGGAGCTTTCTTTAATCGCTTTGCTGTGTGGTTGGGTTTTGAAATTCAGGCCTCATTTGTGGTGTACTAAGTTTAAGCATCCTCATCAAGAAGGCTAACTTCACAACAAGTTAAATTCCAGTTTAAAGGTCACAGATATTGAGCCATCACGCTCAAGTGAACAGCCTTTGTTATTTTCAGACTGGAGTGCCCTCCAAATGTTCAAACCTGTCTCATTATTATTCAACTCTTTCTTGAATATTAAGAGAACGATATCCTTGTTGCAGCATGGTAGCACTGTTAGCCTTTCTGTGTGGAGTTTGCATCTTCCTGCCACAGTCCAAAGACATCCCCGGGCTCAGGTTGATTGGGCACTAAACTGACCGCAGGTGCGAATGTGAGTGGTTGATGGTGATTGGTTGTCAGTCTCCCTGCAGCAGATTGGCGACCTCTCCAGGGTGTACCCCGTCTCTTACCCAATGACAGCCGGGATAGGCTTTAAATGACCTCAAAGCCAAATGTAGTCTTTTAATAAGGTGAGTTTGACCCTTCCTTCATGTTGCGGTGTGAAGTTTTCTGCTGTGCCTGTATTTGTACGGCACATATACTCACACTACTGTTTTGGATGATTTATCACACAACCTGTTTCACAGCTAACTCTATAACCAGTTATCTGCCATTAGCCACGGATGATCCAGGGCTCCTCTTCCACTGGCATTCATGTGGAGATGTATGTATGAGAGCGAGAGTCACAGAAGGCACACAAATAAAAATAAACTGTTTATTCAACAACTGCCATGTTCATATTATTAACATTTATTTATACATATCAACATATTGTTTTAGTCCACTGTATACTCACTTTTGTAGTGATTCAAGGTTAGCAAAAATAACTCACTGTCATTCTAATAAAGAATGTCCCCACATTTTTATGGGAGATTAAAAAATAATGATGTGGCAACAACACAAAACATTCAACATTGTCTGGACAGCAAAATCATTGTTGCAAAGTATAGAGCTAGAGTTCAACACTGTAAACAGATTTCCAGTCAGTCTGCTTTGCCAAGTAAAAGTCAATCTTGGTTTCTTTACAAGCTTCTTGTGTTGAGCTCCTTTATCCAGCCATCCACAGAGTGAAGGGAATAAGTACTGTGGGTAATGTAGTTGAAGGGGCCATACCAAAGTAGACAACAGAGATCATTCCAAGCAGCCCTGAAACAATGACGGTGCGCTCATCCCTGATGACTGATTTCAGGCACTCGCAGAACTACAGAGGGAAGAAAATAGAAGCACAGGTTATTAAACTGTCTGTCAGCCAGACCGTGTTTGAAGTCTCAGGAAACTTTAAACATGGTTCCAGGCAACAGGCTGTATCTACAGTAGTGTTCTCATACAGAATAACTCAGCCATAGTTTTTACTACTATAGATTTCCGTGGATTTTTCCACTGATAAATGATTAAAGTCTTGATCATGCACATACATACACATACGTGTGTCCCTATAATTCAGTATAAGGTCCTTGTGCATCCAAGTAACAGTTTGCCAAACATGCATGTCACTAGTGACAGATATGAAGCTGGATCTCTAAACTCACACAAAATATTGGGAATAATACCTGCTCTGTCTGGCGGCTCCTTGCTGCTCCGTACCTGCAGTATGTCACAAAGTGTTCACAATTGCTCCACAGTAAACTGTACGGAAAGGCTCCGATGAGTTTTTCCGCTCTCTTGGCTACGGTGTCATTGGGAAGAGGTGGCGTCGTCATCACGTTATCAACATGATTAACAAGTATGTTCGCGCCGTACGCGAAATCCTCCAGCGTGTCTACGCGCACCGTGGCACACCTGTATATGCAGCCGAGGATGAGTCTCTCATTTGTGATGACAGAACTGATGAGCTTGCTGTCACTCGTAAGCACGGGGAGGATGTCTGGGATCAGGTGAGCGACTTTATTGTCACCTAAATAGATGCCGAAGTGAGTGAAGAGGGATCTGGGGACCTCCAGCACGTCTCCCCTGCGGAGGGGCGCCGGTGGAGCGCGCTCAGCGGGGCGCTCCGGCTGCTCGCTTTCTAGCCAGCTGCACTCAAAGAGTTTGAACTTGAAGAGAAGAGAGAACTTCTCCACCAAGAACGTCAACAGCTGCAGCATCGTGAGAGTGTCTGAAGGAAGTGCGCTAAAGCGCGTCAGGGAAGTAGGCTTTTTATCCTTACTCGCACAAGGAGGAGAGCGCGCGTCCGGAAAATCCCGAGGACACGATTGGCTGGGAGTGGCCTTGTGCACGTGCGCGTTCCTCCTATTTCGCCTCTTCAGCATCTCGCTTTCAGCTCCTGCAGCGTTTTTGCACAGATGCGTTATTGTTCTCCACCAAAGCGCCTTAATCGGTCTCATTACGTGGATAAAGAAATCGTGTCAAATGTTGGTTCAACATTAAAGTGTGCCAAAACACTTTCAGATGGGACGTAAACATCTTGAAGATGAACTTTGAAAAGTCTGTTTTCACGCATGCTTTGATAAACTCAGAATAACCTGCCCGCACTTACTTCACTTAACTGCTTCACTAAGTGTGCCTTTATGCTTAAAAAGTGAGGAGGAAAAAAACACAGTTATAATAACTATTAGGGGAAATTAAAGTGATGTGCAAATGCTTTATTATGCTTTAGCTTTATTAACAAAAGGATTTCTGGATATTCAGAAATATGTTTTCAAAAGCACGTGCTCACGAAAAATTACCAATGATTATGTTCATGTTTTACACGAACATAATGAACATAATTATGTTCATGTTTTACACGAACATAATCATTCACATTAATACATGTGGCAAATTCAAAATAAAAGCTTAACCTAATGTGCATGTCTTTGGGCTGTGGAAGGACGCTGCAGAGAACCCATGCAGGCACAGAGAGAACTCAAAGAACCAGCCAGTGGCTTCAAATCCAAGACCCTCTTGCTGTGAGGTGATGGTTCTAACCACCGCTCCACTGTGGAATAACATGAAGGAGTATTTTTTATTTAAATGCAGCTTAAACAAAACTTTATTCGTATTGGAGTTGTTTCTGTTGAGCTAATTACGGTCGTGTGAACTGTTTTGGAATGTGACTTCAAACTGGACATTTACGCTGATTATCATCCAAACAGTCACTTTCTGATGAGTTTCTGGGCTTTGGATTTTGTTGACTCACAAGCTCTCCTGTCCCATCACCAATCCTGGCTCAGTTTACCAAAATAACAGGCTGTGCTCTGGTGTTGGCTGACTTACACTTTCCCAGAGGAACCATATAATAAGATTACCCTAATCCCTGAGGCTTCACTTGCTTGCTCGTCTTTAACCTAGAAAATACTTTGAGGAGCACAACAGGCTTTTTGAGTTTGTGTCTTTCTTTGGATCATTTGTTACTCAAATGTCTGACCTGGATTCTGTAAAGTCCTTGCAAAAAGGATAAATGCTTGCTGGTATTTGACTTAGAGCTTTTCAGTCTGTGAGAAATCCAGTTTGAGGAAATGTGTTTGATTAATGAAAATAAAAAGCTATAAATTATACAGCTCACTATAAAACTTCAGCTGCACTCATAAATTATAAGAAAATATAGGGATCATATCACTGTTTGTGCTGGAGGTGTCCTGATAAAAGTAAAGGCTAAATTATTATATTATTAGAAGTATTAAATAGATATTATTATCACTGTTTTTATGTCTTTTTGATGTATACAACAGGTCTTTCTTGTAAATGAGACAGTAAGTCTCGAGACTTTCCCTGTATAAATAAAGGATTAATAATAATGATTAAAAAATGATTAATGAAGATGATGAAACTACTATAGTATTTGTTTTAAAAAATGTTCATGTTTTACTGTCATATATCATTATTGTTAATATTATTATGTTTTAAATTGAATCTTTCAGCATTTTTTAGTTAATAAGAAAGTCAGAGCATTCAAAGAATTGAAATATGCTGAGTCTAAAAACGCCAAAATCTGCTTACAGAAAATGCAGCAAACACAAGAGACACAATGTCATTGCCATCAGTGGTATTGCATCAAGTCCGAAAGTGTAGATAATTTTAAATGCCTGCATTTAATATAAGACCTTCTCTGATTTAGAATTCAGTGTCTAAACAGTACAATGGGAGTTCATTTAAAAAAGTCTATAATGAACGAGAAAATTGTGGATCTACTTAAACTGCAGAAATGTCTTAAAGACATTAAGACCCGGGTGGCCTCTAAGTTCTTGCGCTTGGCCCCACAAACCTTAGAAACGTGTCTAACCAGATTCTTACTGTGGATGGCATTACCTTGGCCTCCAGTAACACTGTGAGAAATCTTGGAGTCATTTTTGACCAGACCAAACTCCCTGTCTCAGAGTGATGCTGAAAAGCTAACTCATGCATGTATTACTTCTAGGCAGGCCTACTGTAATTCATTATTATCAGGCTGTCCTAAAAGCTCCCTGAAAAGCCTTCAGCTGAATTGCCCTGCATGTTTGATTTAATATAATTTTACACTCTTTTGGGTTCCTGGCACAACCAAAAAGAGGATTTGGGTCTCCAGCTGGAAAACACCCCAGATGAAGTAATATTTCCTAAATACTACATGATCCAAATTTAGGGGAATTGTTACCCATTTATAGCCTTTCATTCATGAAATGGTTTCAAATACCTACATCTTCAGGAGGAACAAGTGGCAACGAGTGTGAACGCCACAAATGCAGTACAGAAGATTGTTAGTAAGGAAGCTGCAGTAAGGAAATAAAAGGATACAAAACCAGCTTTATGAACTCCACATCCTGATATATTTCTTATTGATCAACATATTGAAGGTACATATACTACAAGAGACAAGCACATGAAGTCACATAAGTAGATGTAGAAATGTTCTTGTTATATTAGTAACATAAATGTTAACTTTCACAGTTTTCAGGACCAAATAAACTCCCTCCAAAGTAGGTGTAAGATGGTGTATTGATAATGTTACTGCAGATCACACCATGTTCAGCTGAGTCGACTTAACCGCATGTGGCCGCAGGCTGAACCCGGATGTGGCCAAACAACAAACCTTTGCCCTCCGCCCTCGGGAGATTTACACCCAGATTTCAAACAGCTCCAGAATTATAGTTGTGACTATTGGAGGAGGCAAACAAGCCTCTTTACATTTAATTCCTGGTCACGGGACCTGTGAACTATGCTGACTTTGTTTTTCAGCGTCGGAACTTAAGTTGATTACTGACTTTATGACGTATTTTCTTAAGATGTGAAACGTGAATGCTTTCTTTTTTTAAATGCGTTTATTCCGCACTCTTTAAAAGAAAACTAATAATAATTTGCTTTGCTGTTGTTTTGCATACTGAGAACATACTGTCAGTGGGTGAACACATCAACAACAGCCCAAAACACAGCTAAACATCCTGGACCCGGTGTTTAGAGAGCGTGCCCGTGTCTTCATGGCACTTAGAGAAAGAAAGAGGCACTTTCCATCTGGTGTCTCTGCACAGTTCAGCAAAAGTTCAGCAGTGTTTAGGTTCATGGGCCAGGCAGTTCATTCTCAGGTCAGTGACGCTTTATATCCATCCTGGGCCTGTTCTTTTTTTTATTTCAACATAATAAAAGCTGATCACACAAAGGTAGTTAAGGTAAGATTTATCATTATCATTGTCAACATGGGGCCCCCAGATGAACCTTTATTAAGCTTTATTAAGTCACATGTATCTGTGGTGTTTGTTCTGTTGTAATAAAAAGAGGTGTGTTTGCTCACAGAGCCTTGACGAGACAGCGGCTGAAAAACAATTTTCAGCAGCTCCAGCTGCAAACATTTGATGCTGCACAGCATAGTGGAAGGATAAGATCCGTCTACTTACTCGTGCTTGCTTGTTGATTTTTACTATCATGCTTTGAAATAAAATTGCAGTAAAATTAACCAATAATTGATGGTATAATTAAAAGTCAATGAATTTATGGGCAGTACAACCTTTAAATTCACAGCTCACAAGCGTGAGGTCTCAAACTCATCGACCTCGAGAAAGCATATTTCCTTTGACTGTGACTTAAACGAGCACAGCTGCATGAAACTGGAACCATGTGATGAGCTGAGAACAGAGGTGAATTGATGCTCTTACTCTGCGGCACATTTTTCATTATTACACTGATCACTTAAAAAAATGTAATGTATTTGTTTTTGTTTTTAATGACTCAAGACATGATCAGTAAAATGAGGAGGTGAAGAGGGTTTGACCTTTTTGACCTGGGGGTGGAGCTAAGACAACTAAAACTAATATCATTTTTATGTTTAAATTTAAATAACTAAATTAATGTTTGCATGTCTAAATGAAGAAGTATATTTGGTTGTTTAAAGACAGATTTTGATTTAATTTATTTAATAAAACAGCATTTTTATTTATTTTTTTGTTAATTGTCATTTTTTTTCATTATGCAGCTACACCATTTTTCTTTGGGCAATAATGACAAAGCAATGCTTCTAAACTCTGGTCTATGGGACTGCTGACAGTTTGGGTCGTTCCTTCAGTGAGGACAGTGAACTTCATGAGAGTGACAGTGAGTAAGAGGGGACCCCAAAATCAGGTTTGAGGAACAATCACAAGGTCAGGGGTCAGTTAAGGGGTTGTACATACAGTATGTGATGTATGTGGGTAAGCAATAGTGTGTGCATGTAAATGATGATCTGTACACGTGTGTGTGTGTGTTGGAGAGAACTTTATTGAGGGAGATAACAGGATGCAATCGTACCCCTAAAGTCAAATGACAGAAATATCCACCGATGTCAATGTCAAACACACAGAAACACATACAGAGTAACTCATGCATGCATGACACACATACAAATACACATTCAATGCTTATATGAAAATTAACTTGATGTTTGTTTAAAAAAAATTTTTTTGATTAATTTGCTTGTTTGCTCCTAAATCTGAGCAGACAGAGAAAACTGTGATATTTTGGTTCCCTTATAACGCACTGTTGCCCTGAAGTAATGAGATCATTTCTGGAGATTTGGGTGGTGGGGGACAAATCTGCTGCGTGATATGTCAACAGGGACCCCCAAGCTCTCAAAAGGTAAGGTGAAACATATTTTCTCCAAAAATGAAAATAAATTTCATGCCATAAAGGTTAGGATGCACTTGTGGTATGAAATTCCTCACAGCGAGAAGGTCCTGGGTTTGAACGCACTGGCCACCTGGTGCCTTTTTGTGTGGCATTTTTTGTTGTGCGATCATGTACATGCCTCTCTCGCTATGGCAGCTGGGATTGGCTCCAGGATGGATGTGTGCATAACCCTAACTATTTAAACATATTTTGTTCAATTGTTGCTTGAAAATAGTGCAATCAGAAATCAGAAAAACAACCTGACTGTTAGAAGAATGCACGTTCCCTCAGAAACACAAAACGCTATTTGAGCTTTCTTTGATGACACTGAGATTTTTCTCTCTCTGCTCTTTTGTGTTGGTGTGTATTTGCGTCAGTGTTTGGTCCAAGTTCAGGCAACAATAACTCAGCAGCACATGTGTTCCTTATAAATTAAGCCTGTAGCTTAGCTGCTTTGTTTTCTCAGAAAAGCAGATTTTCCCAGCAGACTTGAGAATTATTCGTACTCCCCTGCATACAGACAGAGTGGCAAAGTCCACATAGATGACTATTTCAAATAGCATTTTATTCATTTTACACAAAGACTTCCGTGTGGTTCAGGGCTGCCTAACTTATTTTGAAACATTTATTTAGATTTAGTCTCTTTGCAGTGATCTCAACTCCTCTGTTCTCGCTCAAAAGGAAATAACTTTTTAAAAGTAATTTCACTGCGTTACACAATCCTCTTCAGTTTGTTGGTGAGTTTGGTGTCCTGTGTACACAGTATGTGGCTTGTTTGGCTTATTGGGAATGCACGCCCCACTAGTGGTTGGTTTTACATGCCTGTGCGGTTAACTTTGCCCTCGTGTTGCCAAACTCTTCATCTAATAAACACATTTTAAAACATTATAAAACTTAGTTCACTTACTATAGAGAAATCCGTGTGCCGAAATGATGGAAACATTTTCTGCTTTATACGTGACCATATCGTCACATTAACTGGTTGACTGGAAATCAGTCAAGATGATTATATTGAAAAGGAGAAAAGTCTCATTCATGCAAGTCTAAATTAAGCAAGTGCAAATTGTGAGTGAATAATGATTTATTAAGAAATGGGATTCTTTGATTTACCAACAACATCTAGTTGGTCTAAAATTTACACGCGTTGTTTATCCAGGTTTTGTGTGTTGTTTCACAGGAATACGTTAGGGCTTCTTCTTTTTTCCTTTTTCAAAGAATGCTTGTTGTTTGAGTTTTATCAAGCAATGATCAAGAAAAGTAAATAAATCATGTTACAATCTGAACTCTTGACTAGAACAGGTTCAATCACACCAGCGGTCCAAATACTCTTATGAGGCCCTTAATGCAAAAAGTTGAGTTTGTCAGTTTACAGGTATTGGGTGCACACAAATGTACAGTACATGGCAATCTCGTCAGACGCAGACCACGTCAAGTCCTGGCAATGGCGGCTGCTGGACATTTGAGTCACAGGATTTTCACAACAATGTGAGTGGGATTGTTTGCCTATGAACCCCTTATCAAAGGCTGGACTGAGGACCTTGTTCAGATAAATATCCAACAGAGTCGAGCTGCTCTTCACTCTCCAACACGACAAAACCACAACTGGTGGCCGAAGCAACATGGCTCCATCACTTCTTACGGCAGTAGGAGGACTTTTGCTGCTTTTCTCCTTCTCTTCAGCAGTAAGTCACCGAGCATTGTTGAACTTTTTGCTGCTGCAGTTTTGTGATTTGTAATTGCAATTTTTTTTCTTTGTTTTTTTGTGCAGCAAACCCGAGGAGACAACATTGCAACTTGTACCTTAAATGATGGCTTTGTAAGTATGCAGCTATTAGTCCGAATTTTGTGTTATTCCAATATGGGTTGTTTCTATCAGCACACTCTAAATTCTGTCTGTGTTTAGGGAAAATACTGTCCTACCACATGTGGAGTTGCTGATTACATGCAGACATATACAGAATTGGTGGACAGGGATTTGGACAATTTGCTAAGGGAGCTGCAAACCATTGCCAATTTAACTCAAGGGGCCGAAGACAAAATTGTCTACATGAAAGATACAACGGTCTCACATCAAAAGAGCTCTGACCCAGGTAACACAATCATTATGTGACATTAAGTCATCTTAACACTCACATTAATACAGTTAGGCTGAACTGATACACAGCATATTTATGCAACATATTAAAAGTGTAATCAAACTGGTTCATGTTTTAATTTCAGACACACAATTCAAAAAGTCATCAAGTATCCTGGATGATGTCCTTCGGTTTGAGAAGACCATAATTGCTCAGGAACAACAGATTCAGTAAGTTACCTTCAACAGTCAAGTGACACTTAATGATACAACACACTGAGCAGTAGTGGCTAATTAATTGGCATCTGTGTATAAAGCTGAGGCTAAAGTTCACGTAGCACAAACTATATCCACTATAATTCTCTTTCCAGTGAAATTCAGAACGTAATCTCCTCCAACGAGAGAAGAATGTCAGACTTGAAACAGCTGTCGATTTTGCTGCAGCAGAAATGCAGTGAGCCCTGCAGAGATACAGTTGAGATCCAACCCACCACAGGATTAGGTAAAAAAGAAAAAAAAAACCGTGACCTCCAGGTCATCCCCATTTCACAAGACGTTTCTCAATCTTGTCTCATCTGAACAACATTTGTTCTCTTTCGGTGTTTAGTTAGAGATCAATCAATATGCTGCTTCAGAGCAGTGCAAACATTTATCCTGGCTGTGATATCTGATGACCTGAAATTTCTGGACATTATTATATAATTATTTACATAGTTTAGAAAATATTCAGGTTTTTCTATTTTGATTTGTCGTAATAGGCCACTGTTAAAAACGTTTGAGCCATCAACCTTGCAATTTTTAACCTTAATTTTTTTAATACATATTTTTCTAATCAGACTGCCAGGACGTTGCAAACAAGGGAGCCACGACCAGCGGTCTTTACTATGTGAAACCAATGAAAGCAACAGAGCAGTTCCTGGTCTATTGTGAGATTGACAACTTTGGACGTGGATTCACAGTTATACAAAGGGTGCGTATCATCTTAAACCATCTACATCTTACACTGCATTTTTATTTTGTGATGGAAATGGCTAATAACAGGGCATGTAGTTTTCATGATCCTTAAAAATTTGACTTTTTCAATGTCATTAAGATTTTCTTTAGACCTTCCCTATGACTTAAAATGTGATGACTGACATCATATATTTGCAGGTATTATAGCTATGTGCTGTAAATGTTAGAAATCTATTTTAATGAAAACGATCATGTAACCTGAATGATACTAAGGCCTTGAGGAATTCAGATGTCAGCTGACAGACTAAAAGGGGAGGCTAACAGAAAAGCCTCCTCCTTAACTAGTAAATTCTCTTTTTCAAGAAGGCATTAAATTGTTACTTAAAATTGTTGTTTTGTTGAATAAGTGTGGAAATCGCACTATAAAATGTGACTCTGATCACTCCATCATGCCTACAGAGACGTGATGGCAGCGTGGACTTCCACAAAGACTGGGTCCAATACAAGGAGGGCTTCGGTTATCTCTCCCCAGACGACACTACAGAGTTCTGGTTGGGCAACGACAAGATTCACCTGCTCACTACCAGCTCCTCTCTCCCTACTGTGCTCAGGATAGAGCTTGTTGACTGGGAAGGAAACAAAAGGTGCATGCACGCAGACACACACACCCACACACACACACGATAACAGATTATGCAAGAAAGGGACTTGCTGACAAGGCAAACATGGCTGCCCAAGGTTACCTCAGTAGTAGTAGTAGTAGCAAGGTTACTTCATAGGAAGGAAAACAGTGACTTTGCAGTAGCTGCCAATAACTAACTTCAGATCCATCATTCTCCTTTCTCCAGGTATGCCGACTATAACATGTTCAGAGTGGGGCCAGAGATCGACATGTACCGTATGACCTACGGTTACTACTTTGGTGGTGATGCCGGAGATGCTTTTGATGGTTTCGACTTTGGAGATGACCCCAGCGACAAGTTCTACACAGCACACAATGGCATGCAGTTCAGCACTTTTGACAAGGACAACGACAAGTATGATGGCAACTGTGCTCAGCAGGACGGCTCTGGCTGGTGGATGAACAGATGTCACGCTGCACACTTGAATGGAAAATACTACCCGGGTAAGACTCTCCTGGATAAAAGTGGTGCCAAACCCTCTAATTGATGTTCATTTATATAATGGGTTCAGCTCACTGTGCTGTCATTGTGTTGTTTTAACACCACAAATATTACAATGATTTGAAGTCTAAAGTGTTTGTGTTATCTTCACACAGGTGGCAGGTACACTGAAAAGGATGCTGGTGAATTTGGCTTCGACAACGGCATCATTTGGGTCACATGGCACAACCGCTGGTATTCCCTTAAAGAGACCACCATGAAGCTCATTCCCCTCAGCCGCATCACAGCAGGCGGACAGCAGGC
>VUQK01006054.1:19982-29992 GCA_015106715.1 Bujurquina vittata | reverse complement strand
TTCTTTTTCGTTTTTGTTTATTTTGTGTTTTTTTTTTGTGTGTGTGTGTGTGTGTGTGTGTGTGTGTGTGTGTGTGTGTGTGTGTGTGTGTGTGTGTGTGTGTGTGTGTTTGTGTGTGTGTCTTAGTGTCTGTACATGGCCAAGTACAGACACATGTCCATGTACAGCTTTACTTAAATCTAGAGGATTCCCCGAAGTGATTGCTGAGAAAACAGGTAAAGGGAATCTTTTTTTTCCTGCTCAGTTTCCTTCCAGGTACCAGCACATTTTTTTTTATCTTGACCCTATAGTTTTGGTTCGTATCGCTCACACTGACAAGGAAGAATACCTCTGGTCCAAATCTGTCTGTCCTCTACTTGACCCTTGTCATCAGGTTGAGTATGTCCTGACAGTATGTTACACAGATTCCTGTCTGCAGCTGATTGATATGCCTCTTTAGGTCAGACAGGGTGCATTTTCTTCTCTGAACACACAGAACACTATGACGGTGTGCCATGTCCAGACAAGTCTGTGATACTTAACAAAAAGAGGCACTGTAAGCACAAATGGCCATACACTGAGCCAAACCCCTCTTTAGTTACTGTTGTTGTGTTACCTGTGTGTGGCAAGTTTGTCCTCAGATAGCACGTGTGCATTTTACAGTAATGGTGGCAGATTCATATAGAGATAGGGATATAACAGCAGACTGGAGAAAGACTGAAAATGTTTAAATGATTCAGCAGAATACTAAGTGGTAACCTCCAGGGCTCAAAATGTAGACCAGTGTTAAAAAAAAGAAGAAGAAGAAAGGAGGGCAGCCCACAGGAAATTATTTAATCACAAATAAAATTAGTGTAGAAAATGCTGGGCAAGATTTTCAAACTGTGTCCCAGTGTCCTATTACAAATTAATTATGTGAAAAGTGGTGCTGCACAAGACTTTAAATATAATTTTGAGTTGGATAAAAGATTTACAACATGGAAAAAATGAGATTTAGCTTTTTTACCAAAGTAAAAAGAAATAAATGCTTCTTAAGTAGCTTAATAGTGCACAAGCTGTATAATCAAAAGGAACCTAAAGTAAGTGTACTCATTCTGTAAGCGAGCATTTTTCAGAATCATGTACTGTTCATATGTATTCTTGGATCATAATTGTTGTAACACTGCTGTGTATGAATCTTCTTAATGTCCCAGCTCTTGATTTTAATTACTTATATATCATTGGCAAGCCTGATCTATAATAATGCAATTACAAATAGCAAGTAGCCAACCTGAACTTCAGTGAAGTACTTGACTAAATGTATAGAGTTACATTCTTGCTGGTCCTATCAATGCTCTCATCCAATGGTGTTGCGCATTGTAAGATTAGCAATAATCTAACAGTACTGTTAATCTTGCAGTATTTTAGGATTAACAGTGCTGATAATCTACTTTAACTCAAATAAATCCCCACAGACTTCCATGTTAAAATCTTTGCAGCAGGATTAAACATATTACGAGCTTTTTATTAAAATATTTTGTACTCTCTAGTTAATTTACTGTAAACTCAATAGGCATAGATTTAATGTAACTGATTTATATATAACTGGTCTATCGTATTGTATTGTATTAAGACTTAATGTTTTACATATTAAGTGTATGGCTAATTTGCATTTAGCTGTACTGAAAGCCTTAGTCAATAAAATCTGCAAGCAGTTAGTTATCATGTTGTCATAACACACTTCACCTGATCCGAGCCTAATTGTAGCATTAACATCCGAGTGGGGTGCTTCAGGAAACACAATTGTAGTTAGAGGTGGGGAAAGATTTCAACACAATATTGGCTTAAGGGAACAGCCGGAAGTCTAGGTCCCAGTCATTTCACCGTCTGTTCTCCGAGCTGGGAATACTACTCTGGATTTATAAACTGGTCACGTGACGTGACATGAGCACATCATCTACAAAGATTTGCAAAGACAGAACCTTAGGTGCAATATTATTGCTAGCCTGCAGAAAATGCAGCCACTTTGTATTGCAGCTATGAATGAGGCCATTGTTTGCAGTGGGAAAAATTTAAAGAGCACCCACTTCTGGTGGAGCAGTAAGCGACATGATGCACTTTAATAAATTAACAATCTGGCTGACTCTTGTTCTCGTGTGCTGAATGTGTATTTAACATGCCTAAATTTGAGGGCTGGACTATGTGTAAGAGAGCAATAGCATGCAGTGGGTCAAACAAGATTCAGATCAGCAGACAGTTTAAATGGCTACTCACACATCTTTTGTCAAGAAATCTTTTCGCTACAAACACATACAGAATACCAGAATACCAGCTCATCAAAGAGCTGTGTAAGGAAGAGAATTAAGTAATACTATTGACCAATACCACGATGCATACTCGTCAAATGTTTGTCAAAAAGCCTACACTACACTAAGTGCAACTGGCTTTTCTGAAAAATGAAGCAAACATTTGATCCTCATTGTAACTGATGTTTGACAAGGTGACAAGGTACAACACAAGCAAAATTGGCTTTTCAGTAATTTAATAAATACAGATAAAGACATCTAATATCCTTTGGTGGAAATGTTATGCACACCCTTAGCACCAGTCTTGGAAAAACGCCAAAGATAACATAGGTTGATAGGCATTAAATAGGACTTCTGCACAACAAGGTGATTTTCATGGTCTGGGGTTGCATTTGCATTTCAGCCACTGTTTGAAATCTTGTCAAAATTGTTGAAATTATAAACACAGAAAAGAATATCTGAGCAGCAATGGCTTCATTTTTCAGCATGATAATGATCCCAAATACTTTGCCAGTAAGCGCACACCTGGATACAAAAACAGAAGCCAGAGCCAACATTATTGAAGCAACGCAGATCATCTTGACTAAAAAATGGAACGAAAGGCATCCAACATTCAAATAAGAGCTTTGGAATGTCCTTCAAGAAGCCTGGAGAACTATTTCTGAAGACTACTTAAAGAAATTGCAAGAAAGCTGCTTCAGAGATTTCAGGCTCAGAAGAATAAAGGCAGTCATTCCAAATATTGAACCTGATTAGAACTGTACAAAATCTGTTTTGTATTTTCATGTATGTTTCCCAATGTTTCAATAAACCATTGCATTCCATTTTCCAAGGAACATATAAAGAAATGGCAGCTACTTTGAGACTTTTGCACAGTCCTGTATCTTTCAAGTCAAGAGCGTAGTTTGTGTCAATTTGGAGTGGAGCCAGTTTTCACCAAAGAGTTTTTTGTTTTGTTTCACTTTTTTGTTTGTTTGTTGGTTGGTTGATTGGTTGGTGTGTTTTTTTGCTTAAGATCAGCACTTTAAAAACAAAATCTTGAGACAGGAAATGAGAGCAATATCCGCTCGTGTGTCTCTTTTTCCTTTTTTCTTGGTATCATCTGTACTGATGAAAAAAAATTACTAGGCTTATCACCCTCTCTCCCTAGTTGTGCTTTTTTTTTTGTCCTTTCATAGACCTATCTTTAAAGAAAATAATTATTATTTTAATTATTATTTGGGCCAGGCATTATTTGGGAATGGGGAAATTCCCTAGCTGATTTTTTGCCAGAGGCTATTCCCAATAGAAAGTCCTGCATTGGGTTTTTGTGTTTAAGATTAAAATCTATCTTTTTCACATGATTTCAGGACATTACATAGCTAACGGTTGGCTAAAGAATTTATCACTTTCCTTTTTTTGTCCAATTTTCTCTAAAAAATGGTTAATGATTTGCATTCACTTCTTGGCCTGTTTGACTTGCAGATCGGGACATTGAGCAACAGCAGATTGCTATAAAAAATGAGGGAAGAAATGAGAACGGATGTGTTGTTGTGGGAGGTGGATGAGCCAGGTTGTAGCACTGCCAAGAGAAACAGAAGAGCTGTATGAAGCAGAGTGTGCTCAACAGAGGTGTGGTCCCCACCACAGCAAACAATTTAGAGATGATTTAGAGTAACTCTCTTCATCATTTAGAGTTCATCATGTAAATGGAAGGGTTAACCACAGATTTTTCAACAAAGATTGATTAGTAACTTGGAAAATATTGTTTGAGAGGGATGTAATCCATTACTTTTTACCAATCTGTGTCTTTTCTCTTGAAAAAGTGAAGCAAACATGCAAGAAGCTCAGTGCCAAAAGAAGGAAATGAATGGTACATGTTTGAATTAATGGCTACACCTCTCAAATGAAGTACAGTTGAGTGGATGATCTCCTTTACTACTATCTGTTTTAAACAACCACACATGAGCGCACATGGACAAACAATCACCATAGCACAGGCACGGGGACTCAATCAACACAAAAGAGGAAGCGCCACAGCTGTGCTGTGTTTTACTGTGGTAGGTACCTGCTACCATTTTGCATATCAAGATTATACCCCAATGGCAGTACGCACCCAGCTTTCAAAAGACAACCTTCCTCTTTCTGAAAGAACTGCTTCTAACACAGTTCACAACAGGAAAAGATCTTTGTTTCTGTTAGCAGTATTCAAAAAACAATCCCCGAACTGAAAAGGAATTCTTCAACTAAACAATAACGAGTAAGCAGTGAATGGCTAACGGTTTAGTTGATGGACTTTGATGATTTGTAAACAGCTAAATGAATAATTAACTGCATTATTATTTTTTAAAGCACATTAGAGAAATAAAAAATTCATAGTAAAATTACAAATACAAATAAATGCATTAAATAAATGGCAAAAAATGAATATAAGGTCAATACTATTGTGTAAAAAAAGAAAAACAACATTCACAGCTTCTGGCATTATGTCCACCTGCTTAAAACAGCTGCAACATACAGTTCACAAACTGTGCAAAAAGATGCTCACTTTAAAGCTTGTTTTTCATATCCGTAATTTTGATGAATCGGATTTATTTCTGCAAATCCGTAAAGTTGTTAGTATTCAAAGTCTGTATTTATTGTGAAAATAAAACAGCAACAATGTCTTGTACTTACATTTCTCCCAATGCATACTGCTTAGATGGTCAATATCAGCTAGTTAAACTGAACAAAATCAAAGTGGTGCGTCAAGTAACGTGCTTTATAACAAATAGATGCTTGCTAGCAATTCCCCGGGGATGGCATAGCTTCTGTAACCGCAACGGCATCTGTTTCACAGTTGATCGTGTTTTAGTTGAATCATACCACAACAGCTATAACATTCGAAAAACAGAAACAAAAAGACCCAATTGGAAAAGAGCTCAACACAAGTAAGCATTAAGAACAAGAGCATTAAGACATTCAAATGTAAACCAAATAAAGCAGAGTTAATTAAAATGCTCTCAAGAATATTTGTATGACAGACTTCCTTCCCTGTTAGGCTTCTCTTGACAAGTAGCCAAACACTAAAATTTACAATAAAACCTTAATTTAAAGGGATAAATCACTTTTAAAGAGTGCAATGAGAAGTTGGTTCTCAAACTCATATTTGTATTAATCCTTGTATAATCAAATAGCATATTAATAACACCACAACAAGCCATTTTACATATTATCACTACACCCCTATCTCGGTTGATGGACGAGGTGCATTAATATGAGATGACTTCTATTAACTAACCTAACAACTAAGGGGCCTTAACCATGTAAGGTCTAAATCATTACTGATGGTGATGCTAACTGGATGGATGGATGGATGGATGGATGGATGGATGGATGGATGGATGGATGGATGGTTGGATCTCAAAAACTATTTATATTATTTCCAAAAAAGACCTTTTTACATATCTCCAAAACAGCTGGTGGGGCTACTCTTGGGTTCATCACTAATGACGACTTACAGTTAAACCTAACCTTTTTTGCTAGCTGTTTAACATGGTTACAAATGTAGACATGACATGCAAAACATCTTTAGTGAAGTGCTAGTTATACTGCACATTCATGAGATCAAAATGGTTGCACCTTTGCACAAAGAGGCATAGTGAATGGAGCGAAATTATTCTGCTCAATGATAGATTGAACACTTAACAAAATGTACATTCAACTCTGAAGTTTAAGGGAAAGATAAATGCTGTTTAATGTGAATAACAGTTTACCAATCATTACCTACCATCTGCAGGAGTTGCACTTTGTATTATAGAACACTGTACATAATTGCATTGCACAAATTTTTGTGGAATGACAATAAATTTAGCATCTGATTCTATTTGATCTTTCTTCAGTGCTCCTAGCTGCAGGGGGGGGGGTTATATTTCCTTTTACCCTAAATAATAGATACAGTTTGGTAATTTGTCAAACTTTTGAGATGTGTCTTTTGCAGATGTTCCCCATGTTTTTCCTGCATTGCTTCATGGGAGTTACATTCTTGGTATATCAGTTTTTAAGATATTCTTTTTTATTTCCCTCCTTTTACCATGTGGGATTGAAATCATTAATCATGTTTAGTACCTAAACCCCTATTCCCATGTTATCAGTAGATAACATGATAACATAAATTGGCTTTTAAAAACTGTTCTCTCAGGGGACCAAATTAAAAACATTCAAACTAAAGAACTCCCAAAATAAATGTACTTTTTTCCAATAAGGTTGAGGTCAAAAGGTTAGAATTTCTTAAAACGTGATTTTTCATGCTACTGGAAACAAGAGGATTTTGATTGGGCAATATTGTGCACATAACATCAATGTGAAAGTGAATCCTGTATTTCTTGGTTCACTGGTGGAGTGGAGCCAATACAGCCGGATCTGTCTGGCTGCCACAACAAATCAAGCAAATAGGTTTACTAGAACTGCCTGCTTAGACACGAGATTTGGGAATTAGTCTAGCCTTTAGTGTAACCAGAAGATCTTGATAAAAGACAACAGGCTTTACAAACCTTGTCTAGAAAAATAAAGGTGAGTAGACATTATTTGTAAAAGCTGGTAAAACTTCATGTGCCTGTCAAAAGAATCTGAAACAGCATACCAATATATTGTTTCAAGAGTTGGGCTCAGCATCTTAGTTTCAGTGAAAGGAACTCTTAATACATCAGTCCATAAAGACGTGGATGAGCAAGATTGGTGTGGAAGAACTTTACTGCCTGCACAGAGTCCTGACCTCAATCTGACAGAACATCTTTGGGGTGAATTAGAATGGAGACTGTGAGCCAGGCCTTCTCGTCTAATAGTAATGTCTGGGAGAACAATGAAAAACTACCATAAACGCGCCGAAAGATGTGGAAAGCCTTCCCAAAAAATTATTAAACCCTATGGATTGATAATGGGATGCCTTTGATAATTCCCTAAGTTGTTTTTTAATGATACACTTTATTTTTGCTTAAATCATCAACTTTTCAATATTTGATTCAGTTTTTTTATTGTTTTAAAAAACATAAAAAAATTTAGGAGGGTGATGATGTGGAAATCTGGAGTGACCAGTTCTAAATAAAATGTGTGGGGCATGTTATTAAAAATGATAGGTAGTTGGAAATTTTGATATATAAAACAGACAGGATCCATATTTGATTTAATTTTAACGGTCATTTTACCAAATTCCAAATATGCATAAATGGAAGGGTAGTTTTGTGCTTAAAAAAAATAATTAAAAATTAAAGGAAGAGCTTGAAGTGAAACCTGCTGGCATCAGATGGACTTAAACATAATGTCCCTCCTGGATTTAGGTCAGGTAAGCATGGGGGCCAGTCACTGGTATCAATTCCTTCATCCTCCAGGAACTGCCTGCATACTCTCACCACATGAGGCCGTGCATTGTCGTGCACCAGGAGGTACCCAGAATGGAGTGCACCAGCCTAGGGTCTGAAAATGGGTCCAAGGATTTCATCTTGATACCTAATGGCAGTCGGGGTGCCATTGCACCTGACTGACTTTTTTTCCATGGATAAACCTCCCCAAACCATCACTGACCCTGTTTAACCTCTGTAAGGTCCAGGTATCACCTCATGCTACTAGAACTAACACTGACCCATAGGCAAATGCAAAACTAGTGAAAAAAATGTCTAAAAAGATGAGGAGGGAAGCAATGCCAGTGGCCTCCACCTGTGAAAGCATTCCTGTTTTGGTGGGTTGTCTCGTTGTTGCCCCTGCAGTGCACCTGTTAAAAATTTCACTGACACTAAAGCTGAGACTGATTAACGACCCCCTCGGCTACTTATATGACTAGATCAGTCTCCCAGAAGTTAAACTGATTTGACGTTAAACTCTGATTAAAAAGTGTTCCTTTATTTTTTGACATGGGATTATTAGCCTCCCTTTGATTCTCTTTTTACACCTAGTCATGTTGCTACACAACAGCCTAACGCTTTTGGAAACAGGGTTATCAGCAAAGCATTAAAAGTCTAATGACAGCATCAGTGATGAAACACAGCCCATGGGCTGAGCTAACAAATGAGCTTCACAATGACAAATAACTGCTCATGAACAGGTGGCTTGAATTTTCTCTCTTTTACTCACTCTTTTCATCTTTCATGTTTCAGTTGTATCAACCACCTCCACCCTTTAGTTTCCCACATTCTTTGTGGCCAGTTACTCATGCTGTCTAAACAAATCCTCACCAGTGTCGACAGTCACTTTATAAATAATGACAAATCCATGCTGTTGAAAACCTCTTTGCATCAGCTGTATTAAAGCACACTTTGCATTACACTGCCCACATATTAACAAAATCAAGCACATTTCTAGTTAAGAATAATGAGAATAATGTACTTGCTGGAACTGTCATGAGGCTTGTGTGGTGTGAGAAAGTAAGTTTGAGCATTTTCTATATCTTTTCTGTTTATTTATTTTTATTGGGTAGCGGCTTGCTCTAGAGCATTCAGAATGTAAAACACTTTCACTTCCAGGAAAAAAGGCCTGAAGCCTTGCACAGAGCATTAAGAGCTAGATATGCTGTTTTTATCTCTGGAAATAGCGCCAAAGTGCGGAAATGCATGGCTTCGACCAGCTGTTTTCTTTCTTATCTTCACTGTCTGAGTAGAAACAAAAAAGTAAGACAGGTTCAGATAAAACTGCACAGACAGTTAGATTTACCTTTGATTGTCAAAGCAGATGGGACTACTACTAAAATAAATTTTAAAAAATATGAAGAAAAGCCAGTGGACTCATACATTCATTTCTGAGTTTCTGCTTGTTTTTTTTTCTGCGTGTTGCTTGTCAGTGAACCATGAAGTACATGCAGGTGTTTCCCATTTGTTCTGCTAGATAGACAAGCCAGTTTCAGGGCCAGTGTATTTAGATTTTTGCAGCTGATTGCATATCTTTCTGCTGCAAAAATGGTGGAATGTGCAATACTTCATTTTCAGTTTGTTCTTGGAGTACTTTTGCCTTATATGATATGGCAATTTACTGCTTTTAAAAAAAGGGCAAGTCCAGGATGTAGAACAAAGCAAACATCCATAATATTATTTTGGAGTCTGGTAAAATCTGACACCACTTCTGAACTTTTTTAAAAATAGGTTTTCCTGGATTGGTATGAGCCTTTTGGGGGTCGATTATGTGTATAAGCACCACATATCCATGACATGACCAGACAACAGTGTGTTACATGTTGTTTTATTGTTCTGCTATTTTAGGCCATTTAATAAACAAATGTGTGTCTTACAATTAAAATAAACCGGTTAACAGATTTTGTTTTGGGTTTTTTTATAAATATTTCCTTTGTCTCTGGCATAAACCTTTTTGTTGGGCAAATGCATGAAAATAATTAATAATTGAAACCAGCCAGAGATTCCGATTCTAGTAAATGACATTAAGTAGAAGTTTAAACAGAAACAAACCATCCACCTGCACTGGATGGTAGCACATGAAAATAATATACTTATAATGTAGTTAAATTATGTGCCTTTTGAAGATTACATGTAATGTAATTGTAAACAATGTAAAGAAGATATTTAAGTTTTGAATTTGTTGCTCAATTCAGATTTTATTTTTTTGTTTGCATTATAACCAGTAGACTCCAAAAGAGGAAGTTAACCACAATGAAATGACTGTGAACTGCCTGCTGCGTCAGAACTGTGCTCTAAACAAGCAAGAGGTGTTTTCTTTGTTTGTTTTTTGTTTGTTTTTTCCATTTAACTTACACCTGCCTGAAACAGTTATCTATATTCCCGTGTATGC
>VUQK01006050.1:19951-30441 GCA_015106715.1 Bujurquina vittata | reverse complement strand
AAAACAAAAAAAGCCCCAACCAAAATTAAAAAAAAAAAAAAAAGGAAAAAAGCCACGATCAGCACTCCAAAAGCTACATGTCTTGTTTGTTTAATCATTCAAAAACTGAAATGCAAGGGGGAAAATATCAAGTTCTGGTCTTTTGTGGGAATGGGGTGCAGCTGAAAATAAAAAAGTCCAACAAACAATCCCAATAAAAGCCCAAATAATATAAAAATGTGCTCCTTGTTACCCCTGAGTACACTCTTTATACTGAGCCGAGCCTTTAATGGCTGCAGTTTCATATGCACTGTCCAAAAAATGATTGTGATGATTGGCTATACATAGTTTATATAATAAACCTATTTCCCAAGATGTTAAAATATTCATTATGGGTGGTGAGTTCTCCAGCTGAATCCTTGCTGCCGCTGCTCAGACTCTTTGAAGTCCCTCTGAGTCTCTTCCATCTAAATCTGACTATATAACCATTTAGATAGCCAGGCCCTTGACTGAGGTGCCTCTTAGTGAAGTAAAAGAATAAATCATCGTCCCTCTGTTCTTTATTGTCTTCTTGCCCTCACAGCCTTCAAAAGAAGGGCAGCCGATGATGTATGAAGAACTCCTTTCATTTAATCTGCTTGCAAAGTTATGCAAGAGGATTCACACAACAGTTTATGGACAATATTGATCTTTTCGTCACACTGTCTTGCTCTCATATGTAAATTATTTATGGGTGCCCATAAGTTATGGGTAAACTTTGACTGTGGGGAAGCGTCACAATGACACGCTGCTGACAGGCCAGATCTCCCCACAGATAATTACTTTATTTGTGCCTGATTCCATAGTCTGTGTGATGGTATAAAATCTAACTGCATTTGTATTTGTAAAAAAAACCTCACATTACAAAGGGAGGCTTTTTCAGTTTCAGCATGACATAGTGAACCTGTATGCAAATGTAATACTCTGTTCATCTATTCATCTTTGGGCCATCTGTAAACCTGCCTGTCCATGAAAATACATTAACAGACTTATTAGTGTCTGTGCTTGCAAAATTAAATATACAGGAATAATTGAGGACTGCTCCTAAAAGGACAGAGCCATCCTCAGGAGCCTGTTGGCCCTGAATTGCCACTCTTGCCAAGAAAGGGAACTTGTGAATAAAACATGGCTGCCTGTGGAAGCTCTGCATTTTAAGTTTATAGGACGAATCCTCTGCAATTCTCATGAATACCATACCTATAATACATCTAGATCAGTGGGTCAGACGGGAGGCGAAGATGTCCCTGGTGAATTTCCATAACAGTCAGAACCCAGAATCAAGGTCAGCCACCACGGACACAATCAGCTCCATGCTCGCCTAGAGATGAGTGTGAAAGCTACAGGGGCTCAGGGGAGGTAGCCGGTGGGTGCTTTGACTGATGCTGGCTCGGTGTACCTTGTGTGTGCCCCTGCTGTTTGCCCATTGAGTGAGGGCCCAGAGGCCAGAAGGCAGGGAAACAACCCTGCCTGCGCCAGTCTGCTCAATTTCAGCCCGATATCTATCACACACAGCCAATCGATGAAGAGTTCTTCAGCAACAGCCAGCCATGCCTGTAGGGGGATGACCTCTTGATCTCTGTCTGATTTCTTCACCCGTCTCTGATCGAGCTCCATACTGCCAGCTTAGCTTGGCTTAGCCTGGCTTAGCTGCCCTCTGGACACAGACCTCTCTCAACAGGCACAAAGGTCAGCTCTATTGGAGAGTCCATTACTGCTAAAAAAAATACACACATTCCTTTCAAACCTCAGTGGGTAAGGATTTAAAGCCAGAGTGAGTGGAACTGGGGCAGAATGTGAAGTAGGATGTTAACAATCATGGGGAGATGTGCGATATGGACATATGTCACTCTGAAATTGATCTGTCAGTCTGCATCCTGCCTTTCACTTCATCCCTGCATTTCTTCTTTTTGCCTTGCTGAACAAACTTTTTTTTTCACTGCAACTGGCAGAGTCAGGATAGAGAAGCCTACAGTGAAAGCAATTTAGGTTCAGCACAATCTATTGGAAGAACAAAACTATAAGTGGTTCCACAGGGTGCAGGTCCTGGACATTTTCTGTAGGTACCATAAAATGAGCCTGCGCACAAATGCAGTGTTTTATACATGAATTACGCATTGTTTCACAGGCCATTTTGTGAGATATGCAGCGGCACAGTAAACAAATACCTTGACCTGACCTCTGGAGAAGCTTTCACAACCTCAGTGGAAAGGTTTGCTGTCTTAATGGTGACCGGTAATTTCTGAATGTCACTATAATGAGCCAGCTTTAAAAGGTATCAGACCCATTCTGCTCACTTATAATCTTTTGTTTAATAAAAAGATTTCAGAGCATAAAGTCTACCCGAGTGGCAATGGATTTGCCATGAAACCTCAGTGTGTGTGTGTGCTCTTTTGTGTGCAGTGGTGCAGTGAAAAGGTAGCTGTTCACCCACTCACTTCTCACTGTATATGCATCACAGGGTGTCAGTCCTTTCCAAGCGCATTTTACATCCTGTGATGACAAAGGAGCAAAGGCGCTCAGAAAGTGTTTAGCCACGCAGTCTCAAGTACTCAGATCATGCTTTGGTTTAGAAGAGCATTTGTCACAATCAGTTGTCCTAATTAGCATTACATGTGGTATGCCATGTGCATACGGCAGCAGCCTCAATTAGTGCTACCACTTCATCATCAGCCTCAAAGCTGTAGTAGATGCTAATGGATTGTTCGCTTGGGGTGCATCCATCAGCCTTTATTGTAAACTGCATGACTCATGAGATTGGTGGGGGAAAATGCGACGTTTCATTAAAATAGCAGGAGTATGCAACAGAGGCCCGGCCGTTGTGGAACAAAGTGGCTAAGCTTTTCAGAAGACAAAGTTTGCAAAGTTTACAGTACATGCCCTTGTAACATACAACTTGCATGATGCTACCAGTGCCCCTGATGCATTTCTGCGTAATTAGCTGGGATGTAAGTTCTCGTGTCTGTATGTCTAACTATATGTTTGATGAATGGCTCTCTAGATTTCACTTGCCTGGTAGAAAAGATATGCATTGCAACAGAGGTAATGGAATCGAAAGGAGTAAAATAAAACATTCATTGGAAGATGCTGATAGATGACTTTATCATGTGAGAGCAGAAGTGGCCTGAGAGGGCCAGGGTGATGATGTATTGGTTAACAATACATTGGAGCAGTATGCGAATGCTAACGGCTTCTTTCATTTCTCCTCATCTCTATGCCTGTGAATGCTCGTGTGAGTGAGCACAGTTTGGTGTCTCGGCTGGAATAGGAAGACTGATGAGTCCAGATATGATGTATGCCCTGTCCTCCCGCTCCCTCTCCATCACCAGGCATCCACAGCATGGGTAATGATGATGAGGGTAGCCTGGACAGGAGCATATTACTTTACGATGGTAAAAGATAATGGACCAGCCTCCTACTGTGCAGGGGAATCTGCTCAGGCATCCAATTACTGCCTTTAAAATCCATCTCAAGACGACACAAAAAAACCCCGCAAAGCTTTTTCACACTTTTACTGAAATAGGGGGGATGCCTGCATTAAGGAGGCAGAGGTTGAGAAGGGAGGCAATTAATCTGCATTGTTAATATATAAATTTATGTTCATCTGGAGAAAACAGAAAAAAACAATACAGAGACGAAAGGGGTCACAAAAAAGAAGAAAGCATCTAAAAAGCAGGGGAAGAGGAGACAAGCTAGGACAGCCAAGTGGTATTACAGTCGACAGAAGGAGTTCAGAGGCATCCCCTCGCTCTAAACTGACGGAAACTTTTGAGTACTCTTTTCATTTCCGTCTTTTGAAATAATTGCTGCATTTGCAGAACTCCTGCTTCACGGTTTGAAATTGGTGACAAAGTGGAGAGCGGTGCTCTAAGCCCTCCCAATGCAGGTGGATCTGTGACAACACACAGGAGGAGCCCTCTTCAAAGAGAGCAGAAAAAGGAGAGCTCATCTTTCAAAACGATGTCTGTGCTTTCCCAGAAGCGTCACCCATAGCAGAGCCATTCACTTGGCTTGGGTAATGAAATAAAAAGAGCTTTTTATAATAATCACTTCAAGGAAGGGCGCAATAATTTAGAACACGCCATAAATGGGCAGGGAATGGGTCGGAGGAGCCATTGAAGTAATAGGCCATAAATGTGATCAAACCAAAAATCAGCTTCCCATTACTAATAGTCATTAGCTTTATTACATTATAACCTTTAGAGACACGGTCAGTTATGGATCTGCATTCAGTTTATGAGATTTCTGCTCAAAAAACAATTAGAGTGGCTTTTACATTGTGAGTGACAAAATTCAGTCAAGCTTATTAGACTAATTAGTGCTAATTACAGATGAAAAAGAGTTTCTGGAGAAGCTGTTGTGTCAACAGATGCCTTCAGCATGCTCTGTGAAGTTTGGAAAATTGCCCTCTCTGCTTCTGTCTCTCTACCATCTACCGAAAACACTGCTTCTACTCTTCTCTGCACGGATTTTTCCATTCTTTCTATGGAAAACGTGAATTTTATGTCGCCATCACTGATCACAAAGCAACTGAATATCAAATTCAGTCAGTCGTCAGGTAAGCGCTGTGAAGAGGCATCAGTGTTCCTGATAGATGTATGAGCAACATATAAACATTAACAATTAGATTTGACGCTGACAGATCAGATACTGAGTAATCCTGTCCTGCAGATTTTCAGATAATTTAAACCACTCCTTTGTGACAGCTTGGGAAAAGTGACAGCTTGATAAAATCATTATTACATTCACTTACTGTAAGTATCCTTTAGTTGATACTGTGTGCTCATTGAAAGATATTTACTGATGTATTTGTTGAACTGTTGAGCAAAGAGGTGTCATCCAACCCAGGAAGAGACTCAGAATTCAGCCAAACCAAGAAACAGTGGTGGAACCAGGAAGAAGGTCAGCATTCCAGAAATGGAAATGACTGACTCAGGCCCTTACTGGGCATTAGCTGATCTAGATATGCCACCCCCCCAAAAACCTGTTCTGTGTTAGTGAGTGGTCAGCTGACTAAATCTTGCAGAAATGAGACCAGGAAACTGAATTCAGAGTTCTGACATTGTCAAGATCCATCCTTTCATGGGAATACCAATTTGAAGGCAAGCTGAGTCCCGAAAAAGGAAATCTCAGGGGGGAAAAGGAAGGTGCAGCTGTAGCTCAGGAGGTAGAGCGGGCCGTCTACCAGTCAGTGGATTGATCCTCCAGTCCACATGTCAAATTGTCCTTGGGCAAAATACTGAACCACAAACTGCCCCAGATGCATTCGTCAATGTGTGACATTGTGTGTGGGAGTGTTAGAAAACAAAACAAAAGAAAGAAACACTTCAAGGCACAGAATGAAAGTGGTGTATGAATGTGTGTGTGAATGGATGAATGTGGCTCGTAGTATGTGTAGCTTATGAGTAGCTGGCCAGAGATGAAGCAGACTCAACCTAACACATGGCGTGTTGGTTGGCTGGATTAGAGAGCAAGCTACCAGGCAACCGGCTAGCATCCAAAGACTCGGGATCAGGCAGAGGGCTAGTGGGTAGCTGCCTGGAAAGGAGCGGCAAGTGTCGGAATTAGGCCTAATCCACAGAGGCCCCCAAACCACAGCACCCAAAGTACCCACTGCCAATGGTCCAGTGCTGAATGTCACAGGACCCACTCAGATGTTTCTCGTCCTCGTTCACATTTTTGTGGAAATGATAACTTCGGTTCTATGTGCAGAAACCTGTTTTGTTTTGAAATTGGACTTTTTTTCTCTTGCGGAGGAAAGGCGGTGATGGCACTGACACATTTGCAGGTGTGTGCGTGTGTAAAGGGGGCTTGACGGCATTGCTCCTACATTACCTTACTTCCTCTTTTCTATCAGCGAGGAGTGTAGCAGGGAGGAGGGTGAGGAACTTATCTGTGGGCTTTTTCATGCCACAGTGATCCCAAGTAATCTAATTCAGCCTTCCTCTTTCTCGCTTGTGTGCTTTTCTCATACTGGTGCATGCAGATTGCAAAAGCCTTACGTGCTTGTGTGTATGTGTGGGTGTGCAGGTAGAGAAAGAGGGGACAGAGAAAGACAGTTAATGAGAGTTAATGAGTTCTGAATGTATCTCCATCTATTTGTGTTATGTGTTAAGTACTGCACCGTTGGGGGTGGCTGGAGTTGCTGTGCACTTTTGGCTGTTGAACGTGTATGTGTGGGAGATGGCCATGGAGGAAAATGAAATAGAAAAGCAAAGAGAATTTTGTGCGTTCTTGTGCTGAACCCAAATAAAATTGAAAAAAAAAAAGGCACAAAAAGAAATTTTTAAATGAATTTCTGATGATGAAAATGTTAGAAATGTCAGTATCAAAGGTATAGACTGATCAGTGAATCCAATCCTTTTTTATATACTGTATCCACACACTCAGACATGATAGCAGCTGCTTTCCTGACTCACTGACAAGCCCTTTGAGCAGAATAGCAAATCAAGGTGAGGAAAAGGAAAAATCAAGCCTTGCCGAATATATAGGGCGCACACACACACACACACACACAAATACTATATACTGTATATGCATATATACAAACACACACACACACACATGCAGTATCTATTTTAGGGAACACATTACATCTCAGCCATCTTTAGGGCCTCTGTCTATAAGTCCAGCAAATAATTGCATATTTGGTTAATTGAGATGGATTTTGTTGTTGTGATTAAAAGCTTGTGTGATTTATAGTGAGCAATAAAAACCAACGAGCAGAAAGAAAATGGAGGAACTTGTGCGCAGGCTCGTGCACTCGTTCGCAGACTTCATTTTACAAAAATAATAAAGGAAATACTGACAAGAACATGACCTTGCACAAAACCTAAATCGAATCAGATAATTCAAATAAAGAGTCAATTTAAAGTGCATTCATTGAGCAAGCAGATGCAAATTATTTGGTTGGGTCTCTTTCCACAAGCAGAGCTTTTGCAAAGTAATCATGGAAATCATCTTTGCAGTTTGTGTCACTAGTTAGTCATATATTGCTAGAGTGAGGAAGGCGCACTGTTGATACATCAGTGACATGAAAAAAGCTGAGAGAAGTAACTCGAATGATACTGGAGCATTAAAAAACAGCTTCAATTATCCCAAGAATGGATCTGTGGGTGAGGATGCCTTGTGTTCCTCTGAATCCAGGAACAGCCACCCACAGGCATCTATCATCTACACAGCTACAGGCAATACTTACAGAATAACAATGACACAACAGTCAGGGCTGTATCATGCAGATCAGAAGCACCGAATCAGAAACAAACACAATCTTTGCTTTAGCAATCAGTACCGATGTGACAGTATGTCTTTCCCTTTTGTCAGCACAACTGATTTCACTCATTTATTCACTCGCACACTCTTGATCTAAATCAGAAACAGTGTTCTCTGGTTCGCCGAGCAAAGCTACAAGGATGCATGAAGTGCTCCTTGCATGAACTTCGATGAGGGATAATCTACACAACCGAGTACCTGCGCCTCGCTGAGGGAGACACACAGCTCCAGGCTAACCCTCAGGCCAGAGCCAGCCTCGAGACTCCATCTGAGGCCAGCTGGGAGCTACAGATGCTCTCTTCTTCCTCTGCTCCTAAACACACTTTGTGGGGACAGACCTACATTATTGACACTGCTTTCTCTGACTACACAACAGCAAGGCAAGAAGTATACAGATCCTTTACTTATTTAAAGTAGCTATACTACAATGTGAAAGTCATGCAGTTATCTGTATTATTACTAAAATATATTAAGAGTGGTTATTATGCAGAATAGCTCTTCTCTCAGCATCATAATACACAGGATATGTAATAATTACTGGATTATTAATACTCCTTCATTCACGACCTCATGGATGTTTGTTAATATGTCTCTGCATTTTATTATCTTATGCACACATTTTTTAACTGCGCAGTTCTCAAGTTTATATACAAGATGATGTGTTTCATTAGAAACACATCATCTTCTTATACATGGAGATTACTAATTTCTAACCTGTTTTTCTCCTTAGGAGAAATAAGAAGCAAAAGAATAAATCAATCTAAGATTAATTATCCCGTCCAGGCAAAGCCCTGATTTGGATCAATGAAACAAATTTCTTATATTTTAAAGGTCCATTTACAACCCAATCAAGTTCTCCTTTCGATCTTACTGTTATCTCAAAAGCTGATTATCACAGTCAAACAAAGAGTGAGAGTGCAGTGAGAGAAAATGAGTATTTTTTAGGATCTTAAATAGGGATCACACTGAGATAAGAGGAAGGCCATTTCTCAAAAAGCTGAATTTAAGCAAAATCTAATATTGATGTTAAAATTAAGTTCTGTCATGTCTGAGAGCAAAAGACGGGACGGAGAAAAGACTTTGAATAATTTTGCATGTTCTTTTCATCTGGGATGGCATCAGTGATATAAACACACTATTATCAGAGATACTTCAGGTTCAGCAAAATTTGTGTCACTCCATATGAAATACAAATGTATTCTGCTTGCTGCACCAATAGTTTATTAATGCTTTTAATTTAATCCAAAGAAAAATATGCACAAAACATCTGACTCGAATATACCTATGTCCTCAGCGTCCCTGGTTATGATTAACAGAGCAAAAAATTCTCTGCCATTTTCAGAACAATGCATTTCTGTCTTGTTGAACAAGCACATGTGGAAATGCTGATTCTTGGTGTGAATTTACAGTACGCTGTTCCATGTTATCAGCATGCACTACACACATTCGGGGTAATGAGTCCAAGCATTTATATACTTGGGCACCGCACTGAGCTGGAAGTGGCATCACTCACCATGGCCAGGGGCACGATGCCCGCCACGTCCTCCTGAGCCAGGCGGATCTCTGTCTCCACCTCTTGAGTGGCGGCACGGCTGGCGGGATATTCCACCTGCCAGGCCATCCAGCGGCTGCCCATCGGCTCTGGGAAGCTTTCCATTTTCAGGTCCACCTGGAGTACCCTCTGAACCCCCATCTCGGATCTATTGACGTGCAGAAAAAAAGACATTTTGAGTGAATGATTAAGCAGGTGCCCAGAGCGAGAGCTTGAAAAAGAGCGTGTGTGGATTTCACTGCTCGTGTGTTCCTGAGTTCATTCAACTCGGTTTCTGGTCTAATGATGACAAACGGTAAAGGCTGATGAATGTGTCGGAGGGTGATATCTATGACATTTTACCAGCTGAAGTTCTCCAAAATGCCAAGTCCCTATGCGTTTGACTCTGTTCAGGCCTTTGCTTTGTGGAATATCATCCCACCTGCTCTACATTCCTCTCACACTTTTCAGTAGGTGATGTGTAATGCAAACAGAACCTGTGATATGATCTCTCAGATGCTCCAAA
Source organism: Bujurquina vittata (assembly GCA_015106715.1). Classification (NCBI taxonomy): domain Eukaryota; kingdom Metazoa; phylum Chordata; class Actinopteri; order Cichliformes; family Cichlidae; genus Bujurquina; species Bujurquina vittata. Next base: position 21,097 of record VUQK01006050.1, on the reverse strand, counting down.
GAGCAATTCAAAGGAATATTTCACCAAGAGTAACCCCCACTAAGTTGTTGATAGCTGGGTTTGTCACCGGTGCCCTTGTTTGCCTTGGAGGAGTGTAAATATACAACATGCTTCAGCTCGATCTACAGTAGGCCTGAATTAAGTCAGACAAATGGAGAGCGTTGATAATAAAATTTCCCACGCCGCCATAAGTCTCTGGTGCTCACGGTTTAAATATAGCCTAGAGGCAGGAAAGGTCAGCATTACACGGGAGCCGGAGGAGATGGGAAATGGCACAAAATCTGTTAGCCACATCTCGCGTGTCAAATGGCAGGACTCGGGGCCAATAAATTTCATGCACAGTCTCTGTGGCACACCGGCACAAAGCAGCATCATGTAATTTGAGCATGGTGTGGGGGAGAGACAGAGAAAAGCATGGGGTGAATAAATTCACATGGTTCTTTGTTTGGAGAGAGGGGCCCGTGTGCATACAACATGTGGGAAATAGTGTGAGGCGTGAAGCAGAAACAAAATAGAGCCTTATCTCAAGCAAATAATACAATGCCATAAAGAGAGATGATGACTATAACTCTTGGAAAGACAGCATGCACAAATGTATAACATCCTAAATTATGAATAGGAGACTAAAAACAGTAGCAAAATAAATAATAGAAATATTCAGAGAGGACACATCTTTCACATTGTTCCCACATTCTTCAGTGTGACACTGAAAGAATGAAAGATTTGTCACGCAGCAGAGCACAACAACCCAATTTTCACATCCAACAGAGGTGTGTATAAATAATTAAGATGACAACCAAATAACTTGTGTCACATTTCATATTATTGTTCTAATCAGAGTAGCTACTCGCTGAAAATATAGTACGACAGCATGGACTTACATAACTGCTCCACATTGCAGCGGGAAAAGACACGCACTAATATCTGTTTAAAGACAAGCAGAGCCACAAATTTCAGCAGGCAAAGAAAGTCAACAGATGATGCACTAAACGTCCTGGAATAAAGTGCTTCAGTGTCACACAAAACCCGTGTCAGTCATCTGTCCAAATGGCCTACTTTTCTTAGAACAGGCAGATTTTTTTTTACTGCGCACAGGTTGCTCTGGAAAAATATCACACACTTTAGGCAGGCAAAAAAAAAAAAAGA
>VUQK01006048.1:10735-23237 GCA_015106715.1 Bujurquina vittata | reverse complement strand
TCCCTAAGACACAGAGGAGAGGAAACCTTCTTCGAGCAGCTGGCCTCTCCAGCTTTTATTGACATCCGCATACAAAAGAAGTCACATGACCACAGGTACTTCCGGTTACAGTGTACAGTAAAACACTCCCAGTCCCCATATATGGATGTAACCTCATGTGACCTAAAGGTTCACATTTATGTGATAGCTCTTCATATGCATATGAGGTTGGGGGTGTCCTCCATTTTAACAATGAGGAGTTTCCCTGTGTTCCTGTGTGGCTGGGACAGCCTGTGATAATAATCAGTATTCCTTCGATAGCTCCTTTAATATTATCACGAGCTTGTCCCCATCCAAGTAAACTAAACCAACAGGATTACACACGAAACAACTCATACAAATAGAAGATATGATAACTCACAATGAAAGTTCATACAATAATTCTAACACCCCCCCTCCTGATCTTTGAATGAAGGCATAAACACAGTTTCATAGTACACTCATACTCGGATAATGTCACATAATTTTTTAGCAGAGCTTCTTGCAATGTCTTGAAAAATATGCAAGAACTGGACTGAAAATCAGTGGCAGGCACACTGCTCAAAAAAAAAGAAGAGGAACACTTTGAAAACATATCAGCTCTCAATGCAACGTTTGGTGGAGTTTTGTGTGGTATATTGATGTGCCATCCTGGAGGATTTGGACTTCCTGTGTAACCTCTGTAGTGTCCAGGTATCGCGTCTTGCTACCAGTAGTGTCGCTGACCCTAGCCAAATGCAAAACTAGTCAAAAAACAATCAGAAAAGATGAGGAGGGAAAAATGTCAGTGGCCTCCACCTGTAAAACGATTCCTGTTTTGGGTGTTGTCTCATTGTTTCCCCTTTAGTGCACCTGTCATTAATTTCCTTAACACCAAAGCAGCTGAAACTGATTAACAACCCAGACGTTTAATTGACTTGATGATATACTCTGATTAAAAAGTGTTCCTTTATTTTTTTCTTTTGAGCAGTGTATTATAATAATAATAATATAGAATAATACAGCACTAATATGGAGCCTTAGAACATTACACATATGATATTGTTGCCATGTCATACTGCAGGACACAGTCATGGACAAGGCTGCATAGCAACAGGTCTCAGTAGAGTCAGAGAGTTTAAAATAACTGAAGTTATAAAGTATTGAAATTACCAGTATAGCTTCTTTTGGAGTCCTGGTTGTAACAAAAGAGTGGTCATCCCTACAGTCACCAGTTCTGCATGAAAAGTGGGGAAGTTCATGTTGTAATGATATATTTTATTATCAGTTGGAACAACTTTGAACTTTTTAAACTTTTAATATTCACAACACTGATCATACTTCACATTTCTGGCAAGTTAGTTACAGCAAAATATACTGTAATGTAGGGATATTTTGCTTAGCAAAATAGACTATAAAGGTCAAGCTAAGCATGTATCTGTACTATGTGATAAATATACTCACAGTGCTGCCAATATGTTCACATCCTGCAGCTTGACTTTGCCTGACAGGCAGTCATACACGTCAATCATTTGTGGTGCTGCCTTATTTTTGTTTTGATAAACTCCAAGATTGTCTGTGAAAGTTAAAAGTACCTGAAAATTACACATACGTGAGCAACAGGGAGCATTGTTAAAATATTACAATTAAAGACACTGGCACTGGAAAACTGCTCCCAGCAGTCAGGCCTTGAAAGTATGCTCTTTCTTTTATCTCACTTACTTTATCATGTTCATCTTGTAGTGTAGTTTTGGGTATTGAAATTTAAGTAATGACCTAATTAATATAAGTATGTGTGTGTTATTGAATTTTTTGACTGCTATTCTTTTCTGCCTAAAACAGGCTGAGTTTTGTAATTTGTGGTACTGCGGCTTCAAGAAAGTCGAAGCTTCAGATGGGCCTGTGAGCGGAGTGAGGAGAGAGCCTAGACCAGGGGTGCCCAAACTTGCGGCCAATGGGCCGCTTCCGGCCACACCCCCTACGTCCGGTCCGTGAATTATGTCAAAAATAGCATACAATTTGGCCCTTTGAGTTACTTTTTTTACATTTTGCTTAACCCTCTGGATTGAAGGGGAAGGCGAAATATCAAAAAAGTAACTTAAAGGGCCAAGTTACTTGTATGTGGGTGTGACTGGATTTGTGAAAAGCAAATTAAAAAAGCATGCTGGTTGGAAGGCCTATAAAACTGCTCCCATTATTTAAATATGAGACATTAATTCAGCAATTCTGACCTTTAACTGTTGCTGAACTGTTGAGTAAGAACTAAACATATACAGTGTGTTCGTCTTTCAATATGAATTAGTTTCAATCAAATGAAGTTCAAGTCATTTTACACACATCTGATGCTAAAAGGATAAATGGTTGTACACATAAAGCCAATAAGTTACACTCCATCTCTCAGATTTTGCAGTACACCATCCCACAGCCCTCAAGTTCCAATCGTTTGTGTCTTTCAAAGGCAAACAAAAATGACTCATTTAAATTTCAGTCACAAAGGATATGTGAACCTGATTTCCCTGCACTCACACTGCTCCAACACAATTCCACCCATATTTACCAAAACATGCCTATGTCATACCTTCACTTAGGAAAACAAGACATGGGTCTTGACATCCCAGATCCTTCAAACGCAGGGGTGGAGTCACACTAAGTTGAGGGCATGCTCTCAGTTCCTCAGCCATGTCTCCAAAAGTCTTTCCAGTGCTTATTTTAAAGCTTGAATGTAATCAAATGAATTAATCATAACACAGGCACGGTGCACAAAACATTCACAGTGTCTATAATTTAATCAAATATATGACTACTGATCCATACAGCAGGTCTCTGATGTAACCATAAAGGTTGTATATATAGAATGTGCAGTGCATGGAAATATGGGACAGAACTTTGTACAAAAGTATCAGTGTATCACGGCTAATTTTAGGACATTTCATGAACATATAATTAAATAATACATACTTCTGACCAGTCACTTTGTCACAGGAAATCCAAAGATGATAGGTGTTAAGTGAAGGATGAACACTGAGCAAAATCTTCTCAATGTCAGCAGCTCTCTTGAGTGATGTTACTTGCAAAACCTCTTCAGTGCAGTTTGGAATCTTCTCTCCATCTTAGAACCAGAACAATAAAGTAAGATCACTGCTGGACAAATTACATTAATAGAAAACATATTGAATTGTCTAAAGGCCTTTACACAAACAAAATCATTCACAGATTCAAATCTTTTCACTAATGGTTACTGTTATCATGGTCCTATTGTTTTTGGATTTTCATTTTTTCACAGTATAGAGCTTGGTATCATGACATCACTAACACAATGAATTATAGGATTGTTGTTCATGCAAGTCCAAGTTCATAATGGAATATATGGAGTATATGTTTTTGGGTTTGAAAAATAAATTATCAGCATTAAAAATTCGTCAGAATAGTGAGCTGCTCTGTCGGACACAACCATACACGTGACCAGAATAGAATAAAATTTTTGTGCTTCCCATCTAGGAAGCAGCAACAAGTTGCTGAAGTCAGAAAACATCACCTTCAACAACATTTCTGAAAATCTGTTTGTGTGATCACAGCATTGGCATACATTTACCTATTTACATGTCATAGGGCTGTTTGAGTCCCATGGCATAGCAGATGTTGATGATACTACATCTTTAGAAAGCAAGCAAATCCCAGAGTAAGTAATGTGTTTTTTCCTCTAATACCAATTACCAAATTGGCAAAAACAGATTTTTTTTTTTTGTGTTTACATGTGTGCATGTTGGCAGGTTTGCTAGTAGTGTTTAAAAATAAAACATAAGACCTTTGGGACTTACCTTTTATTTTCTGCAGCACAACAGCTCTTTCCATCGCACCTGGTATTCCAGGTACAGTGACTGGTTCACAAAAATGGCTGCCTATTTCATTTATCAGAGAATATGGTGCGTAGTTTTCATATTCTGATGTCTCTTTCTATTAAAACAATACAAAATTGAAATGTATGTAAAACTCTTGAAATACACTAATACATATTCTGCAACATGTGTATACTGTTGGGTGAAGGTGCACCTTTATGTATTCCTGTAACCTAGTTCTTGTTTTTTAAAGTCATTAAAGATAATAAAGGGAAGCTGATATCGAGACTACACATTTAGTTACATTTATATTTGGACTAGGATTCTTTTTAAAAACTGACATTTTTAGTATTTTTTAAAAAACACACATCTCCCTGCTGTGATGTGGTTGTTCAGTATTCACAGAAAGTTACTGAATTTCTGGTTTCTATATAGAAACAGGAATTTACCCCCAAAACCCTCCCTACTCAAGTCAATGAGAGAGCTAGAGTGGACTAATTAACTGACAGAGAGGGAGAAGAAGTATTTTCAACCTGCCTGTATCCTATAGGGCGGGTTACCATGGAGGGGAAAAATGCCAGCTTGTGTATTCTGTGTAAACTGAAAGCTTTTCTGTCTGAAATATGCAGGGAACGTTACAGAACTTATTCATAAACCTATTCATAAATACCTTTGCTTCTGACACGAGATATGCCCAGCAGTATGTTGAATACTCAAAGACATCTTGGTCCTCGATGACCTTCTCCCCTTGTTTTGATCCAAGGTCTGGTAAGAGTTTTCTAAAGAGAACGTACAAGCCTTCGACTGCCGCAATCTACAATACAAGAAAAAAATACAACAGTTCTCAGATATCATAAAACCCCTTTCTGTCAAGGTTATTTGTAAAATATTTTTATTTTTTTAGATTACCTTTTGATTCCTGGATATGGCTTCATTCTTACAGAGTAACTGGTACAAACTTTGTGCCAGTGGGCTACAACCAGTTAGTTTTCGAATGTAACTAACCAGTCTCGTTAGTAAATCCACTGAAAATCTGCATTTCTAGAAGAAAAAAAAATTCAAAAATCACTGACACTTTATTTTTGTTTTATTAATATAGAGAAAATAAAATAAATGGCAGATTAGCTATATATTTCCAATAGCTACAGTCAGGGTATGACACACGGCTTACAAGGATAAAGAGAGATGACAGAAAGACACTGATTCCTTTGGTGGTTTGTTGGACTGAAGGCTCAACATCATCAATGAAGAATAAGTTTGCTGCTTGTTCCTCCACTGAAAATGAGGAGAGTGAGAAGTGCACAGTGGACTCCTCTGTGATCCCACAACTTTCCAGAGTGTTGCCAGAGCCAGTTTCACCTCTGAAAATATGATTATGACCATGAAAAAATAAAATAAAATAGGGATAATACATAAACAAAAGCCAAAACAATATTAAACAACATCAAATGACAATTAATGCTAAATAGAAATGATTAATATTTGTGTTTGTTGGTGAAATATCAACATTTTAAAGAGGCCGTTTTTTTGCAGCCTTCATGTCTGTGTTGCAGTTTCACATTGTGCTCCTAATTTAAACTATATCACATTAAAAGGCTAACTAATTATTTTAGTGCACCTAAAAAACAATGAGCTGATTAAAGAAGCAATAAGTTTGACTAGTTGGCTGTCTTGAGCAATGTTTGTGGGCGCCATTAGTCTTTTGTTTGCTCAAATAAAAAGCACTTTCTTCTGAAATAAAAGCTATTTGACATTTTGTTTCAAAGTGACATCATCCTTGTACTAATCAATATCTTATATTTAGATGGCATATTACTACTATTACTACTATCACAGTATTATTTCTGTGGATGCTACTCATTAGATTACAGCGTATATGATATATGGCTGTACTGCATTTGCAGCATATATTTAAATCGTACTCTAAATTAAGCTTAAAGCAAGATTTATGGTCCTGTATTTTTCTCATTTGCAAAAGTCTCAGTGATGTAATATGTGAGATTGTCTATGCAGAGAAAAGTACTGGAACATATAGATGTAGTTTTTTTTTTTAGGTGCTTCCCATGTAGCCAAAGACAATGTGGGGATTTCTTGTTCTTTCTTCTAGTAACTTTTTTAAAAAACCAATGAAGATAAATATTAAAAAGCTAATGAAAATGTCAGTAGTTAATATGATACATTTTGGTAACTATCGTCATATTTGGCTCTCCACAAAGAAAACTCTGTCCACTTGCATTAGACTAAAGCTTTCTCAAACATGACGGCTCAGCAGAGGTCAGACTTCTGCTGCGTATAAATATTCAGAACCTATTTACAGAGTTTAGGGAAGAAGTAGAACAAGTTGTGTGAAATCTTAAAATATTTATTAGCCACATGTATCGCTTCTTTAATCAGCACATTTTTATGTACCAACATAAAAATAGAAATTAATTAGTTTAACAGATAACATCATGTTGCACTGGAAAGCAGATGTTGGTTACTGAAATTAGGCCTTTGGACACAGTAATCATCCCAGCAGCAGAGATGACATTGTTATTATGATTATATGCTAAATATACAGTATTATCATATAACAACTTCTTTGTATACCTATGTAGATATTTGATAAAAATTTATTAAAATTAATATTCATTAATGATTTGGTGGTCACTATTTACTTAATCATCAGCTGTTATTTACAAGTTATTTACTGTTGTATCAGATATAAACAAATGTACTTTTAATAAAAAATAATTCTATATGACACCAAACTTCTTAACAGTAGTGTAAATCATGATTAAGAGAAATGCTGCCAATAAATTGTAATATATTCTTACTTGTATTGTAGGACATGTGCAGGGATTCCACTTTCCTGCGCAAGCTTGTTCTTCAAATTAGTTATTGTGTCACTTGTAAAGTTCACTGTCACCTCAAAGTCTCCCTGTAGATTTTAAATATGGGTTAGAAAAAATAAAGTTAAAGCTGTCCCATTCTTTCTGTTTTATGTGATGTGGAAGAAATTGCAAACGCTGATATTGTCATGATCCTGGACCATAGGCCCAGTGTGCCTTATGTTTCCTTGAGTTGTGGCTGTTTAAGTATGAATCAGGAATTTAGTTATCATTTTCTGTTTAGAAATGTGGTTAGTTCCTGTTTCCCTCATGTTGTCTTTCCCATGGTCTGTGTTCAGGTGTTTGTGTTATCCATCCGGTGTCAAGTCTGGGTTATGTTTTGCTTCCTGTGTCCTCCCGTTCTGTCATTGTTCCTGTGTATGTTTTTGTTGTCACGTCTTAGTCCCTTGTTCCACACCTTGTGTTTAGTTTGACATCCCGGCGTTCCCTGTGTTGTATTTAGGTTTCTGTTTTGGTCATGTTTTGTTCCCTCTGCGTCAAGTCTGCATGGACCTGGTTTGGTCACTTCCTGTTTTATTTTGACAGTCTCGCATTCCTTGTGCTTTGTGTTTAGCATTGCTTCCCCTTGTCTTTTCAGCGTGATTGTGCTCACCTGGGTCCCTCACCTGTATCCACTCCCCTCATTATCCCTTTGTGTATTTAGTGTCTGCATTTCGCCTTGGTCTTTGTTGCGTTGTCTTCCTGCTGTGTGCTTCATGCGCCAAGCCATGTTCATAGCTCATGCTATGTTTATGTTAAGTGTTGCTAATAAAGCTTTAAGTAAAATTCAGCTCCTTGCCTTATGAGTCCTGCATTGGGATGCTTTTTCTCATTCGCCACAGCCTCAAACATGACAGATATAGCTTGTTCACTGTCTGATGGTAAATCACCTACCAGTTTATTTCTATGACTAGTCATGGTAATGCAGGGGTGGGTAATTATTTTTCCCAAGGTACCACATGAAAACCTAGAACTGAGCTGCACTTATAAGCTAAACTCAGTTCTGTGCAGTATTATTTTATCGCTAAATAAACTGCGACTGTAATCGTTAGGCAATGTAAATGTGAAAAAGGTTTTCACATTTTCATCACTATTTAATCAACATTCCTTTTTTGTCCCATTTCAGTCCAGCCTACCTAAACATGCAGTGACCTTCTTTAATAAGCCCCTCCCCCTGGTAGTTTATTGAACCTTCTGATAATTAAAAAAAAGATTTAAAGGTTAAAAATACAGGATAAAGCATAAATAAAGCATAAAGGGTCACCATCTACTACAACACAATCAAATGATCAACAGCACCTGAAAGAGGAGCCCCTATAGCCAAAGGACCAAAGGACTCATCCTGGCATGAGCTAAGGACGGGGGCCCAGAGCCCAAGCAGATAGACAAAGTTGTTTTGGGATTTCCCACAAAATCACAGAAAACAGTAATCCGCTCTCTGATGGGAGTTTATGAGCGAGTGTTTGGTTGCTTAAACTGGAAAAACTGCATGATGTATACTTATTAACGTTTAAATCCTAATTTCTCTTTGACTTCATGTAGCCTGTCAGGGACAACCAAAGGGCTGTACAGTGCCCTGGTCTGTGGTAATGCAACCAACAAAATAATCAGAAACATTTTTTTTAAACATTGACCACCACTGCAGCAAAAAGCAAACAGGAAAAAAGTCTCAGTTATCCATTTATATTTTTATTTATTTATTTTTTTTACAATAACCCATTTTGTGAAACCATCACTACTGCAAAACAAAGCAAAAAGATCTATAATGAACTCACCTTGAGCATGACATGACACCGAACTGTGTCTGTTCCATTGGTTTCAGTCACTGCTTGGGGAACATTTGGAGATGTTTTCAGGTTCTGCTTTGGTGTGAATATAACGTAGATAACATCTCCACTTTTAATGTGTCTGTCTTGTAAAGACCCTGTAAAAATTAAAAAAAAGTAACCACTTTACATATTTAACATATAATATGTGGGTATTTCAAACAACAATACCAACTAGAAGGATGTACGTGATGTTTTGATGAGTTTTTTCTGTTTCATAAAGTAGATTTATATCCAAGAACACAGAAGATGCTTTTATTTTAACTTTGATTCTTGTCCAATTTCTATAATTTTGTAGTGCTCCCTCTTGGAATTGTTTGCTATACAGCCTGAACATCAGTGTCTCAAAAACCTTAATAAAAATTCTAGTTTTAGACTTTGCTCGGTGCCTTCATCCTGAGATTGGCCCCTCCTCACTGAACTGTCACACTACATTATTAACTGTTCTGCTGTCATATTTTCACAGAGACTTTTCCTTCTCTGTCCTTTACTGTGCTGCATAAAGAAAAAGAAGAATGTCCTCTCATCATTTATTTTAACATCAACACTAAAAGAGCTCACATGTGTTAAAGAAGGGATCATCGGTCAAAGGCATCCCATCCACCGTGTAGAGACAGGCACCGCTGGAGGAATCAACACTTTCCAGGTGACAAATCCTCAGCATCAGATCTTCAACTGTGTTTTGTGCTGGATCCATATCTGCAGTTTTAACACAATAATATTAAAAGTAAATCATGGTGATTGTTTGGGTGCTGGCAGGGCCTGCTGTGACTTCTTGACCCACTGGGTGTGGCTTGCTTTCTCCAGCCTAACTCCTGTGTTTTTTTTTTTTGTTGAAGGTGATAGTGGCTTGTGGTGATGGTATAATGAGGTCCCGTGAATGTCTCGAATCTTTAGGGTGAATTGATTTGCCAAAAGCCTGATCACAAAACCCTGTTTAACAGCTCATTTAGGAGTGCTGACACCTGCTGGACATTTGATGTACAGCAGTCCTGCTGTTCTGTTGGCTGGTAGATCTTTTTTACATAATTATGCAATTATGGCAAAATCTCCATTTGAAGTATTGTAAAACCAGATAAAAAAAATCCATGTGGACTGTGGTATATCTAAGTGGCATAATTATAACGTATTGTATAGAGACAGTAAGTGGTGTGTTTGTGGATAAACAGTTACAGGAAGTGCCTGGCTGGAGGTGGGGCAATTTATTAATTTTCATTCATGAATAAAATCAAATTGACAGTGTCGGGGCTCAGTTCAATTCCTTCTTTTTGGTTTAACTTCCACAGCCTCATAAAAGACACTCACAGATGACTGAAGAAGCAGGGGTGGAAAACTGAAGTTCTAATTTGTACAAGATCCATCTTTCTCTATTTCCTGTCTTTTTCAGCAACTTGAATCACATAATGAAGTACTCATGTGATTTCAGAAAACTGGGCCTTGTTTGGCTTTTGTCATGTGATTTTCTCAAAAACAGTACAGACCTCGACACAGGCTTCATTTTTACACGTTACCTTTTGCTCAGCACAGGCCTCGGGGCTTCGGTACAAGACCGCACATTGGTCCATCTCTTTTTGTTAAACCAGTAATAAAAAGTCTTTTATTTTAACAGTTTTGTCTTCATGTCTCAGTTCTGTCAACCTGGACACTTTCTGTTGTTTTCCCAAACCCCCTGGATTATTTAGGGGAACTTAACAGTAATATTTATATACTGAAAAGTTTGTGTTGTATGCGGTAATACAAATGTTCAGCCCTATATATAGGAAAGGTATATTCTGATTTTGCATCACCAACATATGGATGTGACTATTCATATAAAAGATCAGAATAACACAGGAGTAAGCAACATGTTAACTGTAACACAGCAACATTTGTTAAAGATATGTACTGCTTTAGTTTTATATTTATATTGCAGTGAGTGAAAATTAATAATAGATTAGTATCTTACTAGGTTGTTTTAAAAAGCAGGATATCAGTTGTATAAATTTCTTACCTTTGATGCTTTTTTGTTCTGGGCATTTGGGGTATGTGTACAGCAGATTGAAGGTCTCCATCAACTTTTGCACAGATGGTGGAGCTGGTTGTCGTGGAGCTCTAAATCTACCAATTTCTTTTTTCATGGCAGAGAAACGATTCTTTTCCACCTGAGTCAATCCTGTTTGGAAATATAAGGTTTTACTCCATACTAAAAAGTTAAAAGCTGAGAGAGAGAGACTAAAAACTATATATATATATATATATATATATATATATATAGGTGTATATATATATATATATATATATATATATATATATATATGATAACATGATCCAGTTTTAACAGCAGAAACAAAGACAACAAACAAGAACAGGCAGTTTATGCAATGAGGAAACAATAAAAAACATTTCGCAATAAATACAAGACCCATTTGTATAATGGGCAATGTGCAGTAAAATAAAACAAAACAAAAAACAGCATTGTGCAATGAGCAAGGATTGGGGTAATTGTGGGTTTATGGTCCATAGCATGCATGAGTACGTATATGTGCATAAATGTAAGTACTCATGTCAAGTACACAAAATAGCAAATTAATGTCTTACTGGGAATCGGTGCTTTCAAAAAGTTAAACCTCTGCAAATTTATTTGCTCCGCTGTGCACTTTGACACTTTATAACTTAGGAAACAAGTGGCAGTAAACTGCTCTGGGTACAGCAGGCGGGAAGAAACTGCAGAAAAACTGCTAGGGACCAAGTTATATTCAGTGTCACCCCAGGGACTCACTCAGAGTTGAAGTTAACTTTCTTTCTGGGGCAGAAAAACGTGAATTTCCCTCTGCTCAGAGTGAACAGAGCACTGATGTACAGTTTAACACGATCAAAGATACCATTGCTAGGCTGTCAGCTGTCTGGTAAAGAAATTAAACACCCCAATAGTGAGAAAGAAGAAAGTTCGTGATAGCTTGTTGTAGCAGTTTCCAAAGCGACAAGTTACTGTGATTAATTTTTCTGCAACACAGTATTATGAATAATCATACCTAGGTTGGTTAGGTCTTCATCTGTTATGCTGTCAATGAAATCGCGTTCATCTTTCACTCCCAACTGTAGAAACTTGTTGTAATAAGCCTGCAGTCTGTGTTTCTCAAGTAGGTTGTAAACTGAAGCCATCTGAAGGGTTAACAATAAACAAAATATTTCAAATGTAATATAATTCAAAATTACAATTAAAACTTAAGAACTGAGATACATATTAATTGTACATATATAATTTACCTTGAAGCATTCAAGATCAGTGTAAGGGTTGTTCTGAATTTTGGTTTCTGTTTGTACCATTTTATAGACTGACAGGGCGGGGTACTTTACAAGAAAGCAAAACTTAGTTCCAATGTGGATTAACTACCAGGAAATCTATCTATCTATCTATCTATCTATCTATCTATCTATCTATCTATCTATCTATCTATCTATCTATCTATCTATCTATCTATCTATCTATCTATCTATCTATCTATCTAGTTTCTGTTTAGGTCCACAGTGTTCATTAGATTCAGTTTAGGTCTGTTTTGTCAAATGTCAGTTTCATTTTCATCAGATTTAGTGTTAGGTTTCTTTTCTCTCCTCCTGCATCAGCGCCCCCCACAGGCTGGTTGTGTGAATAAATGTAACCAATGTTTGCTATGGGTGAGTGTGTGTGGGTTTGTGTGTGTGTGGACAGCTGAGCCTGGGTCTGCGGCTTGCTGAGCCTTGACACCTGTGGGAGATACTACTCCCTATCGCTCTCCGTTGCTCCCCACTGATCGTCACTGCCACCCCTGGGGTATGGGTGCCCGTAGATCCCGGGGTGCGCAGCTGGATGTCTTGGTGTGGCGCTTGACCCACTCCCTTGGCGGCTGTGGCCTGGGGGTGGTTTGGGCCTGGGGGGGGGTTGCCGGGTGCCGGTCTGTTCGTCTCGTGCTGGGGTTGCCGGCCTTTTTGGAGGGGGGGGCCCTGCCCGTTGCTC
>VUQK01006047.1:34280-44302 GCA_015106715.1 Bujurquina vittata | reverse complement strand
TTCTATATAAAAAAAAAAAATTTTTTTTAATATTTTTAAAAAAAAAAAAAAAAAAAAAGAATGTTAGATTTTAATGATGCTCGCTTATTTATTCTTCAGTGGCAAGAGCAAATCCTTTTTAATGATGAATTAATCAAAGAACAGACGTCAGTCAGAGTCCACATATGCAGCTATATTCAAAGAGGAAGAAAAAAAAGACAACCTTATTGATTGCTTCATAAAACACTGAAGCCTTAATCAGTGTGAGGGTGAAAAATAATGGAGACATCTCAGACACAGATGCAAAAATATGAGTGTGACAAAGAGAGCATCGGGAGGAGAAGGAGCACAGCAGAATCTGTGTTCACACATCGAGCCTGTTTGATTTAGTTTATTCAGACTCTGCAGTATTTACTGTTCTTCAAAATCCAAGCGGCCGGAGCTGAAAAACACAGCACGCCCTGATTGCATCATTTTTTGTTTAGCTTTGGCTTGAATGGAGCTCCGCCTTTTCACTTGTATTCACTATTAAACATGCAAAAGTTTAAAATACAATGCTACCTGCATCATAAACACTGCTAATTTGTGGTTCTATTGAAGTATTTGCCCGACATAAAAATGTTGACACGCCAATAGATGATGTATTTTGTTTTTTTACACCTACACCATGATTTGTGGCTACGTGCAGGCAAATACAGCACATGGTTGATGTTGGAAAAAGCTTATAGTTTGATGTGCAAAGATACATTTTCCTACTGTGATGGGATGCAAAAAGTCAGTTTGTGAACTTTCCTCCCTCCCACATATTCCACAATCAACTATGAGTGATATTATTGCAAAGCAGAAGCCGTTTGGAACTACAGCAATTCAAAATACAAAGCACACAACAGTAGCTGGCACACATCAAGGAACAGAGGAAAAACCAAAGGATTAAATACACACATGGAAATCAGGGAGAGTGGCCGCAGCAGAGAGCGACAGGTGAATCAAATGAAACTAATAATGCAGAGGAAGCAAAACTAAACGCAAAGCACAGGGAACACAGGACTGTCAAAATAAAACAGGAAGTGAGCAGACTTAACAGACACAAGAGACACCACAACACAAGAGAGAGAGCCTGAGGGAAAACTAAACCAAGGCTGAGGAAACCTGAACACCACACAAGGAAACAACAGGAAGAGAAACTAAACACAAAAACAGACACAGGGACACAAACGAAGGGAAACTCGAAATAACAGAACACCCAGACAACAAACTGAAGACCTTAACTGCAGGAAATCTTAAGCAAACACAACTACAAAATACAGCAAAAAACAGCACTTCACTAAAAGAGCTCAAAACACGGGCCCAGCACCGTGACACTTCTCGTATCAGAAGTTTCGTTTTTCTTTTAAAACCGCATTAAAATTACCTTTAAATGTTATATAAAAAATAGATTCTCTCAAGCAGCAGTCGTTAAAATCGGCGTGTGCTCCACGTTGCAAGCAACACGACAAACAAGGGAACAACAGTTGAGTCGTTCAGCTGGCTGCACCACTGCATCACCGAAATCAGCGGCAGCAAACCGCTGCTTGTCTTCCTGCCTGTGTTTCCGCCTTTACGTCAGCTGTTTGGCTCAGTGTGCTGATTGAAAAGCTCCATCGTTCCCCGTGCACAGTCATGAATAAAGCACTTTGTTAGCTAACACCACCCAATCACACTTATGAGCTCATTGATTTACGGCTGCATCAGGATTCAGTGACTGAGCCGAATGGAAATGGGTTTTCTGTGTAAGACGGACATTTTTTTTGACACAACTAGCACTCTTTTTTTTTAAAGGACTCATCGTTTTAAAATATTCAGCAAAAAACAATTTTATTGGGTTCATGTTGTAAAATTAAAATGGACTCCTTTTTTTTCTCCTGGCATCCGACCCTGTTGCCAACACTGCAGAGAACAGCTGGACTGTGATGCTTTCAATGTTAGTGCAGTTTAGTGTTGAGCTTACAGTGATAACAGAAAGCATAAATGTTCCTGCTCAGATTACATTTGAACAACAGAAAGGGGGCAAATTGCTAACCGGTGTATTTGTAAAACTGCAGAAAAAAACCTAAAAAGTGATGGTAGCCACGCAGTAATAAAGTAACTTGAACTTTAGAAATGATGACAGTTTT
The DNA here is from genome assembly GCA_015106715.1 of Bujurquina vittata. NCBI lineage: Eukaryota > Metazoa > Chordata > Actinopteri > Cichliformes > Cichlidae > Bujurquina > Bujurquina vittata. The sequence continues at coordinate 42,170 of VUQK01006047.1, read as the reverse complement.
ATTCGGAGTAAAAGAGAATATTTTTATGCTTCTCCCTGAATGTTTGCTGCATGCGCTTTACGTTGATCGTTGCACTTCTGTAATCCCCACATGTGCCCCACACGCTAACATCATCAAAAGCTCAGGATTTTATCACCCAGTAACACTCACTCAGCTGATGTTGTTTGACTAATGTCTTTGCATGCGTGCACACATGCCAATGATACACATATGCAAAGGTTTTTACTTCATTAGAAATAGAATTTATTCATGATAATTGATGCATTATGTTAATTGCATATATGCCCAGCTTTAATATGTAGTGTATTACATTCATGCACTGTGCTCACAGAAACAGATATAAATGCTGTCAGATTCATACACCAGTGTGTAGTCGATGTGAATAATCAGTACACGACAGTGAAACGCTCTGCTCGGAAACTTTGTTTCCTGGCGTTCGTGTCGATGTTCTGTTGACATACAGCACCCACTGAAATATTTATGCAGATGCGGTCTCCCCAAAAAGCACAATGCAACACATAAGCTGCCCAAGAATGACTCAAGGTCCACAGCAAAGAGCTCGAGGTGCTGATCCAAGCATGCTCGGGATGTAGACAAACAACACAAGGCACAGGATGAAGTAACGAGGTGTAAATGAGAGTTTGGGATTATCTTTTATCCATTAAAATCGGCATGTAATTATTTATAATCTGCTGCCATCTGAATATAAATGACTAATTTAAATAATTGCTTGTCTTGATTATAGCAGTAGACAACCTTATAAATTATTTTGTAATGAAGGACTGTTAGAATTAAAGGTTAGGGTTTGTGCTTTTGTGTGACTTTGCTCGAACAATCTAATAAATGAGCTCAAAGTCAGCATGGGCTGTCTAGCAACAACAACAAAAAAGATTTGTTCCTTATATGTGGACCCTAAGTACTCTTATGAGATTGGGAATCATTTAAAATTGAGCAGTCATAAAGTATAATAAAATATCAAAGTGAAGGCGAGGTGGAAAAACATGTAGGTTAAAGAGGAGAAGAGAAGAAGAAGAGAGAGGATAACAGTGATAAAGAAAAAGAGATAAAAGTTGAGACAAGGAGAGAATTTTATCTCGTGGGACTCGGAACAGCTGCAAACTGCATAATCCGAGAAAAAGGGGGAAAGAAAGAGACTAATGAGAACTCTGGAGAGAAGGAGGAGAGGTGAAAGGAAGAGAAATGACAGAGAGAGAGGGACACGTGTAGTTCATCTTTCCAGTCTTTGTTTGCTCGCTCTGGTTGGGAACATGCTAACGACTTTATTCACAACCAACACGTCCTCACAGCTCAGCGACAGAATGGCGCGACTGCCAGCGGCTCTAAGTGGCTGTTAGAAAACCATGAATTACGTGACATCTATTACTTTCTCTACTCACTTAGGTGTTGTTTGTTAAATTGTCCGCAGAAGCAATAGTCACGCTCCACATTTGTCATCAAATTCAAGTGTTTCCAGTGTCCAAGTTGTGAACAGTCCATTGTTCAAGTTTATGTACGTTTGAAGGTTGTATTTCACTCACAGTTGTCGTTTATTTTGGAGATACACATTTGTACATTGTGATGCAGCACACGGCCACTGTTGCAACAAGTCAGCTTGTGAAATGCCTTCCCTCGTAGATATCAGCGGTAAGTGGTGTTATTGCCGCGTGGAAGCATTTACTGTAGGAACCACCAGGTGGCAGACCACATGAAGCTCCAGAGTGGTGTTGAGTGCTGAGGGGCATAGTGTGTAAAAGTCACCAACGCTCTGATGACTCACTAACTGCAGAGTTCCAAACCGCTGGCTTTAAACTCAGCACAGATATTGTGCACCAGAAGCTTCATGGCATGGGTTTGTCGTTCCTGTGGGAGCGATTGCATTTCTGTCCAAATAGTGTAATAGTGGCATATTATTTAGATGCCAGTCAGCTCTTACCTGTGAGTTAGGAAAAGTGTAACTTGGGACCTGTTCACTCCATGTTGACTGACCATTGACTGTGTGCAGTCTCCAGCTGCCACATTGCTGCTACTCGCTTCCCGTGAGGTACAATTGCTTGTGACCATGGTTTTTTACCGTATAGAGAGCAGTCCTGAACCTCTGGTGATAGCTTTGCACATTGTCGCAGTGGCACTGTCGTGCCTGTGAGGCAGCAGTGCTAACCTCCGGCTCTGGCTCCTGAACATTGCTCCTGAAAATTTAGAAGAAAAGTCAAAATATGCAAGTGGGAACATATATGGAACTTTTTGGCCGTCAAAAAGGTATACATAGTTACACTGAGGTCTAGTTTGTAGCCCTTAGGGGGTAAATCGACCGACATGGACTTTTACTATCACCCTGCCTTTGAGAGTGCAAATGTTTTATTCACACATCATGTTAGACTCACAGAGCAATGTAAGAAAGCTGCTGCAGTCTGCCACCCATAGAACAAATAAAACTGCACGCGCGCGCACACACACACACACACACACACTGTATTTAGTACCTGGCTGTTTGCCACCAAAGCACTCTGATTTGATTCCTATACGCATAAAAAAGACACAAAAAAAGGACACATGGGGTCAAACTCTGGAGCCAGCATCTGAGTTTAGTTTCAGGAAGCCAATTTAAATTTGGTGAGTTTAACTAAGTTGAATGCGGAGTGATAAATGGTGTGCACTTATCAGTTCTTTCTTTATTCTTGCCCAACCCCCATCTCATTATTCCTCTAGATTGTTTTTGTCCCCATTCTCTTACTGCCCTCTTCCATTGTTTCATTATCTTTCAGTCTTTGACTCATTTTCTCTTGCTAATTAAACAGCACTGAGCACTGGTCATGGTTAACCATCCGTTTCTTTGCCTGACGTTTTTTTTTCGCTCCCTCTGCAGTCTTAACTACAGCGGCATGTGTCTGGCGTCCGATGCTCAGTTCAGTGACTTCCTGGATGGGATGGGCCCAGCCCAGTTTGTTGGGCGGCAGACTCTGGCGACAACATCCATGGGTAAGCGAGGACCAAAATTTTAATTATTGTGCTAAACCAATACCCCCTGCAGCCAGTTTCCTTATTGTAAATATGTCTGCCGATTAGTACAATAAGAAAATTATTAGGATTTGAGGGTCACAGTGGCTAAGTACATCTTTTATATACAGTCAGTGGCTTGAACTCCAGTTGGTCCTGTGTACAAGCTGACCTGGAGTTACCAAGCAATCGAAAACTGTTAACCTATCGTAGGCCAAATATTTAGCCAGCAAGTATTTTTTTAAATATACATATATCCAGTTAAATGAAAGGGGGCAAAAAAAAAAGTTTGTCATGAAAAATAGGTCAGAAAATGAAAAAGGAAAAAACTGCTTTACCCTCATAAAACTGAACCAAATGGCTCTTGAAAATCATTTCACTTTGGCAAAGAAAGTGCCTCATAACTCAGAGCTCTTACAGTTTGTTCCATCATCCCCAGCATTTATTCGTTTCCAGGCTGTATATACTGGATAGATTGTATGAAGTCTGTCCTCTGCAGCAGTGATTTACTGTAAGTGGGTCAGTTTCCTCACTGGCAGCCAGACGGTGTCCTTGGCCCGACAACAGTGACACTGACTGGAGCAGCTCCACTCCAAACCTGCCGCCTGGTCCAACATTATATAATGTCAAAGGACCCAGAATAACTTGGCTGTCGTCTGGGCCGTGTCACTTTCAGAGGAATATATTTGTCATTTTGGGGACATTTGGTTAAAACTCTTATGCAGAAGTTAGTTCTAATGAGCGAAATTGTTAAAATGTGCACATGATTTTCACATGAAGGATGCGGTAATGTTAAAAAAGCACACAGCGCAGCGATTACAGAATAGATGGATGATGTGTTTACCCGCTTACTTATTTGTCAGATTGGACTCTTGGATGTTTTACTGCCTCTTTTCCTGACTGAGAGAAAGGAAGTCAGAGTGCTGAGAGTGAACTTAAAGTAAAAACTTAAACCCATAGTTTGGACTCCAGTTGGTCCTGTCTAGGAACTTACTTGAAGTCACCAAGCGATCTTATACACTACATCTGTATTTTAGTCCCTGTTTACAAACCTATCGTAGGTCTAATATTCAGCCACTAAGTAACTTTTGTTTTTCATTCTTTGTTATTGTTATTTATGCTAATTGCAAACTTTCTGACATCACAAAATGATCATCACATTAAAAAAAAAGTGCAGCTTGGATACACTCACTCACCTCCTTCATCCCCATTTTTTTTTAACCAATCAGGTGATGTAGAGATCGGTCTGATGGAGCGGAACGGGGGTCTGGAGGTGGAGGTCGTCCAGGCCAGAGGCCTCACCATGAAACCAGGTTCAAAGGGACCTCCAGGTTGGTCTGTGATGAGCCGCTGAGCTCTGTTTTTTCAGAGAATGCCATTTATAACAAAGACCTGAGATGGTCCAAATTTAACATTTATAAGGCTGCTTTACTGCTGTTCCTGCTGCACATGAATACTTCACAAGGCAGCAAACAGAGTTAGGTTCACATACACAACAGCCTACAGGGCACATTTAATACTAATGGAATATAGCTTCCAAAAACATCGTTTTGGTACTTGAAAGTATAAAAAATACAGCAGTGAACAGGCGGGCAATGGAGCAGAAGCAGGTGTTACACTAAATAAGTAAAACTGCTTTTGTCTCTGTTTATGCAGGAGTGAAATGTGCATCTTGTTGCTCTGACTTCACATGGTAATCCACGCTTCCAGGTTAAAATGATCAAGCTGTTAACTTTGAATTTAGTGCACAATAATAAAGCAGGCACCGATCTCAAGTGAATACGATTAAAACTGCGTCATCAGAATGAGACTAAAAAAGTATCTGGGCAAAAGTATGAAGGGGAGATAAAAGAGAATAGAAAAGTAAACGGAGCGAAGCGCAAACAAAAGTCACAGGAGAGACAAATGAGCACAGACCAATTTACTGTAACTGAAAGAAAAACATGGAAATGACGGGAGGGACGGAGATGAAAAGAGCTCCATATACAGTGTAAAGACAAAGGAGACGCCTGCTGCAGACTTTGGTGGCCTGCTGTCTATTTCTTTCCTATCTTGTTATCTAGCAGATTGGACAAATGAACTGTTTCTGCTTCTGTTACACAGCCAGAATGTTTGACTCTGGACTGTGAGCATTATTAATAGGCTTGACTTCTTCTTTCAAGCTGTACTACTAACTGCAATTAACCAAAAATACATTTTCATTCTGATAGCTGCTCAAGTGATATCATAAAAGATAACAGCGCTGGCCATAACTTTGTTTAGACTTTTTACCCATAATTTTTGCAACTCCAGAATTACCACCAGAAAAGTTGTGTATGTAGCAGAATAAGCAGTCAAATCTGATGAAAAAAAAAAAAAATCAGCTTCAAACTTTTTGGGGTAAACCTTCAAAGCTTGCAGAGTAAGAGAGTTTAAAAGATCCCACTTCCTGGTCACCATTAAACCAAAGAGTTAGATGGGAGCATCGCTACCAGCATGGCTGGAACATTTAAGGTTACACATTCACATCTTATAGTTTGATGTTCGGTTTGTTGATATAATATCACAACATTTCGTCCACAGCTCAGTGCTGACAAGATCAGCTGCCTGGTTCTTCCCACTGGAGAACACAAATGTCATGCCGGACACATCATGGATACACGAAGCAAAGAACAGCAGTTACATTTTTACCGCCATAACAAATAAATATATCTGCCAGTATGCGCAGTTAAAACTGCCGTGCATGCATCAGTACATCAACATGACTGGTGTTGGTGGTCTTACAGAGGCTGTCTTTACAGAAGAAGAAGAAGAGGCATATTTTAACCCCCCCAAAAAAATCTTTTTCTCGGGCCTTACCAAGTCGTGCAGTGAGTTAATACAAAAGTGAAGAGCAGATTAAAGCTAAATTATTCAGCGACTGAAAACAAGACAAACACACAACAGTGTTACGTATGCCACTGCTACCAGTCCAGCATCCAAATTCCAGTAAGGACCATCAGCGGCTGTGTCGTGGTGATCTGTGTTCTTTTAGTTTCAACAAGATGAGCATAATAAAACAGCTTAAGAAAAATCTGCTAGCTGATAGCATTAAATCTACATTAGGAGCTACATTCCCCTACTTACATATTGAATTATTTATTATTATTATTATTTTGAATCAGAACCTCAAGTGTTATAAAAATAAGGTATGTCAAAATCATGTGCCAAACACATTTTAATCCAGAGTTGCAAATGTTTCCGTTTTCAGTATCTGATTTTACTGCAGGTGCGGTTTTCAAAATGTGATATACAGAAACTTATATTTAAATTTATATTTACGATGACAAAAAGTTCGATTTTGGAGCAAGTTTATTTTGTTGGTTTTTTTTTTCAGAATTTTTTTTAAGTAGGAAAGTGTTCTCAATGATTTGAAAAAGATAAATACTACTCCTACTAAAAATACATTAATCAGTGTCTTATGCCTATTTAGCTCTAATGGAGCCTACTCTTGAACTTAACATATAAGTGCTGAACCCTTGAATCTTTTCAAGAGTCACTAACAATTCAAGGATTTGGGTTTAACATGTGCGTCTGCTGTCATTGCAGCGGCCTACATTAAAGTTTACCTTCTGGAGAATGGAATCTGTGTGGCCAAGAAGAAGACCAAGTCAGTGAGAAAGTCTCTGGATCCTCTCTATAACCAGGTCCTGGTCTTCTCTGAGAGCCCACAGGGGAAAGTGGTGCAGGTAAGATACACCTACCTTGATGAGCCATGTGGTTTGTTATACTGAGCAAGCTGAGAAGACGTCTCTGGAAATGTTTCATTCGGACGTGGGCAGACGCACAAACTGTAATCTATTGTTAGCCAGTCGTAACATGGAACCATACAATATTGTACGGAAGAGCTGAAAAGGAAGTTCAGTGAGTCTAAGGTGCTTTGAAAGCAAGTGAGCAGTCTATGTAAACCTAGCACAAAAAATGTAGAAATTTGTGTTTGGTCGCTTATTTCTTGGCGATAAATCTTATTCTGTTGGAAAGCTTGATTATTTCCCCTAAATGGAGCCACATTTGTAAAGAAAATATGTCTGTGGGTTGGGTGTATCTTCTTTGCCAATGCCAAACAGCTTATTCAACTATTGACTCTTGCCAATAGCTTGCTTGCTTAAACTTGCTTAAAGGGCACATATCACGCTTTTAAATCCTTCCTTTTCATATGTAAATCGTTCCCTTGTGGTCTCTATAAAGTAGAGCTGCGATGCTTTGGTCTCAATTCCTCGTTATCAGAGCTCCACAGACCCCTCTGTTACACCTGTTCTGAGTCTCAAAGCAGCTGGTTTCTCTTTAAATGGGAATGAGACATTTCAGGCCCTGACCCCCTCCAGGTCGAAGAGTGGTCCACTCCACCCCATTCTGACATTTTTGTAGTTTGATAGCAGCGATACGATTAGCTACCGGCAGAGAAACAAGGAGGAATTTCCCCACTAGGAAAAAATGGAGGATTCAGCTTGGTTATCCAGAAGTTCAGGCTCTTGTTTAGCAGTTGCACAGCAAATACTGTGACGTAGCTGATAAGAAAACGTAACAGTGAACAGAGAAAACTGAACAGACTGAAAATTATAACTCAAAATGAATATAAAGATATCTACGCAGCCAGTGGCGGTCCTAGCCTATATCCTAAATATTCCTATAAACATAAAAAAAACTGTAATACTGGGCAAGTTAAAAGTATAACACACTAATAAGAAAAGAAATAATGTAGAAATAAATACAAAAAATAAATAAAATAAAAATATTACTGTAAACAAGTATATCAAGACCAAAATAAAATGTAATACCGTGTAAGTTAAAAGTATAAAATACAAATAAAAATGAATACTGTAGAAATAAATAAAATAAAAAATAAAAATAAGGCATTTCTGACTTTCACCAATAAAA
>VUQK01006047.1:19303-34260 GCA_015106715.1 Bujurquina vittata | reverse complement strand
CCCCATTCTGACATTTTTGTAGTTTGATAGCAGCGATACGATTAGTTTGGGGGGGATGGAGGGCGCTCATGCCGCCCCCGGTGAGATGCCGCCCTGGGCGGCTGCCCATGTCGCCCATATCAGAAACCGCCACTGTACGCAGCACCGGGAAAGAATACATTTACATTTCCTGCACTGCTGCACACTAAAAGTACACAACAAAATGTATTTAAGAGCTAAAAAAGTGGATTTTGCATGATAAGTGTCCTTTAAAGCATGGCAAATGGATTCTTACACAGATTTGTGGCCCTGCAAGAATCCAGCTGATTTGCAAGGTAAACTCAACAAATTTGGTGTAGTTGGTAAAGCAGATGTAAAATGGCAGAAATGATTATTTAATCCCCTGCTGAATTTATGAGTTTCCTCACTTACAAAGAAATGAACAGTCTCTACCTTTAATGGAGAGAGACAGAATATGAACCAAAAATCCAATAAAAAAATAAAAAAAATGACATGAAAGCTAAATTAATTTTCATGTCACAGAGTGGAATACGATTTGGATCCCAGCCAGAATTCTGGCTTCCACAAATAGGCTCGGGTTCCACGTGGCACACAAATTATAACCAATCAATCAATTAATCCGAATCAGTTTCTTCCATTCCAACCTGTCCACCACCGTGGGCAAGACCAAGAGCTGTCAAAGGCAGGTCTACAATCAGGGTCAAGATTGCACACCTGCACAAGGCTGGAACGGGCTGCAGGACCATCAGCAAGAACCTTGGTGCGAAAGTAAATTCTAAGTATGACCCATAGAACACCATCCCTGCAGTAGAGCATGGAGGTGGAAATTGCTTTGGGGCTGTTTTTCTCCAAAAGGTGCAGGATGACCTCACCACATTGAGGGGTCAATGGACAAGACCATGCACTGTAAAATCTTGGACGAGAACCTCCTTCCCTCAGCCAGAACACTGATGATGGATCGTGGATGGGTCTTCCAGCATGACCCAAACCATGCCACCAAGGCAACAAAGGAGTGGCCAAAAAAGACGCACATTAAGGGTGTCGAGTGGCCTACCCAATCTCCAGACCTCAAGCCTATAAAAAGCAGTGGAGGGAGCCAAGAAACCTAAAGGACTTTGGGAGTTTCTGTCAAGAAGATTGGCCCAAAATCCCTCCTGAGATTTGTGAAAACTTGTGACCTTGATGACCTGTGTCTCTCCATAAATGAAACTGTCATAAACATGAGAGAAGGTCTGTGAGCAAACGTGATTTTCACAATTCATCAAATAATTCAGTGACACCTTTTGCAGGTTCGATGCTGGGCAGCGTCTTTCCTCACAGGATAGAGGTGATCACCACACTTTTTGTATTCATTTGCAGTCACTATTCCCCCAGAAGAAGACAAGCTGATCCACACCACGGCACTATGAGACGGCCCTAGCAGGGTCTGCTTAGAGTTTGACCCAGCGGGGGTGTGCCTTGCTCGCTCTCCAGCCTTAGGTGACACCCTTCTGTGTAGCTGATTCTACTTAGCAACTAGGCCATTGCACTTAAGGCCAGAGAAATGAAAGCCCCAGAGGCAGACAGCCTTTGTGTTGCAGCTTGTGAGTTGAGTGGCTGCTTGCTGCTGTTCTGTGAAGAGGAGGGTGCTTAAGAGGAGGGTGTTGATCACTTTAAATGTTTTGACCGACTCTTTTTGCTTAGGTTCCATGTTTTTATTGTGCTTTTCTTTTGATGGCGATAGCCGCTTTAATGTCTCCTTTACTTAAATTCATTTATAAAAAATATTTAATTTCAGTTGCCAAATTTGCCTTCTTGTCTCCTTTTTCAACCTGGACACTTTTTGTTACTTCCCCACATCCCCTTTTGGGGGATGCGCCACATTAAAATGGCGCACACATCATAAGCCACTAAGTCACCCCCCCCAGAGGAGGGATCAAGAGTTCAGGTTTTGCCTTTCATTTGTCATTTTATGTAGCTGAAGCTGACCGGCCTATTATTGGTTTTGCAGGTATTTATAAATAAGTTATTGGGCAAAGCGTGGAGGCTAGAAATATCAGGGGAGCACCAAAATAATTGCAATTCATGACGAGGCATTTCACTCAAGACCACAAATGTCAGGTGTCAAAAAAGTAATTAGCATTAACTGTCTGGGAAGCAATAAAGTCTTTGCAAAATTAATTTGGTAATCGGTTTTACAGTTGTAGAGATACTGAGTCTGGCCTAGAACCATGCCACAGACACATCAGGGAATATGAAAGGGAATTTTCTCAGCCCACCCGCAGACTTATCTGACTTCTTCCTAAATCTAAAATGAATTCCAGAACAATCATATGGACAGAATATAAGTTTGTTAATCACTCTGTTTGTTATTTTGTGATTTTGTGGAAGACGTGGTATAGCAGAGATGTTAAACAGCAGACATTTACAGTGAGAATCTGACCTGAGGCAGGAGCAGACTTTAAAATAGTCTACTGTCTGCTTCTCTTATTGCTTTATTTCATTTTTTCTTGCATTTTTATGCCATTCATGCTGTTTTAATCCTCCTATAATCTATTTACAGTCATGTTTTGTCCTCATGGTTGAAACAAATGTAACCTTTAGTGTTCCAGGTTCACTGTAAAAACTGTAATTTACCCTATTAATTGAAATTTAAATGTTAATTTAATAGATGAAACTGTTAACTTCATATCTATCTATTTGATGCAATGAAATTAAAATTAACAGTAATACAATTTTTGTAATTTTACATCAATTTTTTTACCACAAAAAAGTTAGATATTACCCACTTCTAAAAAAAATGTCTATAATCTATAATTACTGTAATTTCACAGATGGTGTATTTTATAGTAATTCTGTATCTTTTAAAGCTGAAATAAAATGTTTAAATGTAGAATATTAACATTTCTAATAATGTTACAATAATATTAATATAAATTGATATTTTACATAGATTTCTTAAGGTATTCACAAGTTTAATGAGAACAACACGTTTGAACATCAGTGTTAAATGCCTGTAGAGTTACAGGTTTCCTTTATTAAAAATACATTTAATATCATTTTTAGACACTTACTTTTCCAATAAAGCTATGTAATATTAAAAATATCAAAATATTTTTAATATTAATTAATTAATTAAGTGTTTTTTTTGGTAATGTAAAGGGAATGTTTACAAAGCCAGAGAAAAATTCAGGAGAGGTAAATGAGCCCTTTATGCACTGCTCAGAAAAATTAAAGGAGCACTTTGAAAACACATCAGATCTCAATGGTAAAAAATCCTGCTGGATATCTACACTGATATGGACTGGGTAATATATTAGGAATGAAAGGATGCCACATGATTTGATGAAAATTATCAGCCTACAGACGCTGAATTCAAAGACACCCTTAAAATCAAAGTGAAAAAATGATGCAGTAGCTAGTCTTGTTTGACAAAATGTCATTGCAGTAACTCAAAATTGTTCTCAGTAGTTTGTGTGGCCTGCATGTGCTTCTATGCATGCCCGGCAGTATTGGGGCATGCTCCTAATGAGACAACAGATGGCATCCTAGGAGGTTTCCTCCCAGACCTGGATCCAGGGCATCACTGAGCTCCTGGACAGTCTGAGGTGCAACCTGCCATCGTCTGTTGGACCTGAACATAATGTCCCAGGCGTGTTCTATTCGATTTAGGTAAGGCGAGCATGGGGGGCAGACAGTAGTAGTATCAATTCCTTCATCCTCCAAGAACTGCTCGCATAGTCTCACCACATGAGGCTGGTCATTGTCGTGCACCAGGAAGAACCCAGGACCCACTGCACCAGCTTAGGGTTTGACAATGAGTCCAACAATTTCACCCTGATACCCGATGGCAGTCAGGGTGCTGTTGCCTGCAGAGGTCTGTGTGTCCCTCCGTGGATATGCCTCCCAGACCATCACTGACCCACCACCAAACCAGTGGTGCTGGACGATGTTCCAGGCAGCATTACATTCACAGTTTCTCCAGACCCTGTGCTCAGAGCGAACCTGCTCTCATCTGTGAAAAGCAGAGGATACCAGTAGTGGACCTGCAATTCTGGTATTCTATGACAAATGCTACGATGGTGGGCAGTGAGCACAGGGCCTACTAGAGGACATCGGACCCTCAGGCCCCCCTCATGAAGTCTGTTTTTGATTGTTTGGTCAGAGACATTCACAGCAGTGGCTGCTGGAAATCATTTTGTAGCTCAGGCATTGTTCATTCTCTTCTTCCTTGCACAAAGGATGTGTTAAGGACCTTCTACGGCCCTGTCCAGCTCTCCTAGAGTAACTGCCGGTCTCCTGAAATCTTCTCCATGCCCTTGAGACTGTGCTGGGAGACACAGCAAAACGTCTGGCAATGGCACGTATTGATCTGCCATCCTGGAGGAATTGGACTACCTGCGCAGCCTCTGTAGGGTCCAGGTATGACCTTTCATGCTACCAGTAATGACACTGACCCTATCCAAATGCAAAACTAGTGAAAAAACATTCAGAAAAATGAGGAGGGAGAAATATCAGTGACCTCCACCTGTAAAGCCATTCCTGTTTTGGGGATTGCCTCATCGTTGCCCCTCTAGTGCACCTGTTGTCAATTTCATTAACGCCAAAGCAGCTGAAGTAGATCAACAACCCCCTCTGCTACTTACCTGACCACATCAATATCCCAGACTTTAATTATCTTGAGGCTGAACTCTTGATTAATCCTGCAACACTAACATCGTGTGATTTTCACCCATGTGGAAGTGAGTGATACTGTTACAAAAGTCACAGTGTTTTTTTTTTTTTAAGCAGTGTAGTTTGAATCAGGAGAAGAACAACAAACTGAGCAACGGGATATATGAATGTGCCATTCTGGGGGAGCTGGACGACCTGCGCAATCTGAATGGACTTCAGACACGCTCTCGTGTTAGTAGTTGTGACGGCGATACAAAAATCAAAACTTGAGAAAAATGCAGTGCACAGTGCACAGTGGTCTTTGGCCACCATTCCCTGAGAATGGGTAAGTGTTTCATTGTGTGTCACTGCAAATCTGAGCTGTACCTTTGAGAACTGTACCGCGACTGAAACACAGTTTTTCTGTGTGCAAGTGACCAAACTTCTTGAGTTGTCTGCAGCACCAGGGGGTTTGCATGGCTGTTAGTATGGCTCCTCAAAGCCATTTGGCACAGAGCATGTTCATTTGTTAGAAATGAAGCACTTTCAAGTTGTGTTATCAAGAATGTTGAACGAAGGGCAATTGTTTTCTGTTGTGGTCTATATGTTACCAGAATTAAGCGCTGAACAGGAAGGACGTGCGTCCCGACTGTTTAACATCATTGTATAATTTATGTAATGCAACCACAGTGTCAGGGGCCAAAAAAAGTAATGCAATTTTCTTGGTATTTATAAAAAGGTACAACATAAATCCCTTTGGGGATACATCAGGAAAGGCATAAAAAAATCCCATTGTGGCAGTCCCGTGAATATTGGCAAAAAAAAAAAGCTTCTTTAAAAAAGTAAATGTATTTATGGGGATACCTTTATAACAGTACACATGTATTAAATATTCAAGATAATAATAAAAAATAATGGTACATACTCTATTCTAACTCTTTTTTTTAATGGGTGGGATGTACTTTTATTACATTAAATAATTTAGTGTACAAAACTTTTTGTGTGCCTTTTATTTTGACATAACAAAATCCAACTAATGAAAGTACTTTTCTGTGATTTTAAGCCTGATTATCTATATTACAATGATGGTGAAATTCTGGTATTTTACAAGATTTTTCTGGTGCCACTGCTGCAAGAATATTACTCTTTTTTGATGAATTTTTTTTAAACAGTGTTTTCTCAGTAATCAGCAGGTGGAAATGCTATAGTGTTCAGCGGAGAGGTTTGCAGCGTTTACTCTGGCTGCTCTGCTTCTCCTGTCACTGCGTAATTAGCCACTAAACGCCTCCCTCTTAATTATCTGCTGTCGTGTCGCTGTCCTTCGAGTTTCATCAAACTCATTCACACTGGATAATGAAAATCGCTGAAATCAGCAGCACTTTTCAATTTGTCACTTCCTGATCTAGCAAAGCAGAAAGCTGCTTAAGTCTACACTGAAAAGTCATTCAGAAACTTTGAGGCTTGTGCCAGAGAACGACTCTCGGCCTGACTGTTTTTTCCAGCCTTCCCAACACATATCAAGTGAGAAGCTAACAAGAATAGATGCTCGTCAGCTTTCAGCTAATTGTTGGAGACTTGTTTTTCCCCATTGTGAACATTTCGTAAACGTGGCATGGCTATAATGGGGTATATGATGGAGGCTTTACATGACTTTAGGATGTTATCAGTGCAACCAAGTGTGTGATGATTCTCCAAACCCACATTCAGTTTGAGGGTGGGCGGGCTGAGTAGGATGCGTAGAATCACGACAATAATGGGAAAGGGAAACGCAGAAAGCCACAATGAGCTAACCTTCACAATAAGGCAGGAAGTAAAATGAAAGTTGTCCGAAGAAGGAACTCACACAGACAACAATGTGAGAAGCAGATGGAGGAAAGTGGAAGAGGAACACACTAAAGAACACAAGAGCAGAAGAATAATTAAGGATTACAATGATTAAAGACCCTAACAGAGATCACGACTTTACTAGGAACCGTCAAAGCATTAGCATTGGCTAGTTAGCATAAACAACACGTGGCTAATTAGCATATTAATGCATGTGCACCATTAATAGTCTACACTAGATAATCTATAAAAAATGTAGACAAATATAAAGGGGATTATTTTGCCAGTGAAACAGTACTTTAACTGACTCTGATCATTTGCATTCAAGACATTGTGACTTCTGATATTCCATCAGATTTGAATGTGTACAGTACATGTCACAGGGGCAGGTGTGTGTGTGTGTGTGTGTGTGTGTGTGTGATAAATTTAGGTCAGGCTGGTGCTACCATTACATAACGTGCTCCTCAAGGCATCCTTTTTAATTACTGGCTCTCCATCTTGCTCGTCGCTGCGCTGCATTATCTTCTCTTGTTTTATCTCATGCTCTCTGATGATTAGCAAGTATTCTCATATTTCACAGTACTGAGTGTTTAGTTAAACAAAGCGGCTTCTCCTCATTTCTGGGCTCACGTTTGAGTGCATTTAGAGGCAAAAGGTCTCCATCTCTGTCTCAATATTTAAAGGCTTACTATTGTATTTCTTTTAGAGTCTAAAATGAAGTAGTCAAAGACAGATTGTGTCAGGAACAACAAAAACAACAAAAATCCCTGTAATGATGACAGCGGCTATTAAATTCCTAAGTTGATGCTGCAATTATTTCCCTCGTTCTTTTTCATTATTTTTAAAAACAGATCCAGGCTTTACTTTTTGTGCATTTTCAGTGTGTCTCTTTTCTATCATTTATTATTAAGCTGCCTCTTCAAACTGGGGGGAGGTCCTGCTGTCAAACTGTCAGTGGCTTAGAAAGTGACATGCTGGGTATTTGGAATAATCTCCCTAGGCTATACGTGATTTCTATACTGTCGACCTCAGGCATCCTGATCTTAATAACACCATACATTTGCTCAACAAGTTGAGGTAATTCTGCTCAGTGCTTTTGCGCATAGATCAACGCAATCTGTCACTGGTCAAATTCAAGCTGTTTGAACCCAATCTCTTCGGGTACAACCCTCAAATAGTCATGAAAACCAACAAACTTGCAGGTTATTTGAAAATAATGGGCATTAATCTGCTGCTTACACTGCCTAGGAAAGCTTTTCACTGCAGGGATTTGCTCCCATTCTGGCACAAAAGCTTAGTGAGACCCAGCACTCATTCCAGCTATAACTGCATGCCTTATTGCCTTCTCTGAGCTGTTGTCTACTTTCTAGTGCGTGCAACCACTGTGGATCCAGGACACTGTGGATTTCATTCTCCACAGCTACCAACTTTCTGCTGTCCCAACACTCTCTCACTGCCAGAGTCTCTCTCCTAAATTGGAGAGGCTGATGTCGAGGCCTTGTTTGGAGAAGTGATCAGAAAGAGACAGAGACAACCTTCTTGGAAGAAAGAAAGACTAGATTGAAGCAGATTTGACCTCTGAGACTCTCACTTGCAGACACACACTAAACAAGACCACCACATGAGTGAACACATTCACTGAAGGATATGGATTTTGTCCACTCCTTGACAAGCTGTGGGGTGGTCTGAGATGAGCACTGATGTTATCATGACATCAGGAGACGGAGGACAACAAAAGTGCAAACGCACACCGGATTCAGCATCATCCCTCCCTGTCACGCGCACTCCTCTTCATTTACCTTTACTGACAGCTCATCCTTCTCTGTGCTGCTGTACCCGAGAGAATAACTGTCGAGACTGAGTACTGGTTCAGTACAGAGTAATTAACCCGGTTCTCATAGAAGGCTCTGTAAACGTACATTTGTCATGGTCCTGGGCCGGTGACAAAGTGTTTTGTTTTTTTTTGTGAAGTTCTGTTCTTTGATTTGGTTGTAGTTGTAGTTATGTATTTGGATTTTAGTTTGCCTTTGTTTCCTGTGTAGTTTTCGGAGTTAGTTCCTGTTTTCCTCGTCTTCCCCGGGTGACTGTGGTCTGCCTCACCGGGTTTTGGCCCTTGTTCCTTGTTGTGTGTTTAGTTTCCATTCCTGTTGTTTCTTTGTGTGCTGTTTGATTCCCTCTGTGTGTCAGTCTCCCAGTGTTGTTGTTTCTTTGTGTGCTGTTTGATTCCCTCTGTGTCAGTCTCCCTGTGTTAAGTCCGAATGTTTTAGGTTTGGCTACTTCCTGTTTTATTTTGACAGTCTTGTGTTTCTTGTGCTTTGTATTTAGTTTTGCTACCCCTTGTCTCGTCAGTGTTGTGTTCACCTGTGTTCTCACCTGTTTGCTTTTCCCTCATTATTGCCTAGTGTTTTTAAGGTCTCAGTGTTGTTTAGTTCCTTACTGCGTCGTCATTGGTTTTTCCTTCTGTGTGGCTTTACGTCTATGCTTCATGTTTATGTCTACGCTCCAAGTCTATGTTACCAAGTTTCTGTTATGTCATGTTCAATATTAGTTGCTATTATTGTGCATTGTGGCAGTGTCGCACTGGGTAGGTGCTTGCCTTGCAGCCGGAGGGTTGCAGGTTCGAGTCCTGTCCCTGCGCTGCGTTGTGTCCTTGGGCAAGGCACTTAAACCACATTGCCTAACGGTAGCGGCGGTCTCTGGCTGCATGACCGCAGGTGCTCGTCTCTGGATGAGTGATCTGAAACAATCATTGTGTTGTGTGCACAATGACAATGAGTTGAATCTAACATCTAATCTATTAAAAGCTAACGAGTTAAATTAAGCTCCTCGCTTCAAGTCCTGCTTTGGGGTGCTCTGCCTCGCTGGCCACAGCCCTGAACCTGACACATTGCTCTACATTTCACATGTATGATGTGTTTCTACCATAGCCATCACATTATAAACAGCTAAAGTTGCATGTAGTCATAATTTTGTAAGTTTGCAACATAACGAACTGGTGACATTGTGATGTTTTGGACTTGAGTCGCAAAACAACACAAATGCAATGACTTTCGAACCTGAATATAATGTATTGACACATTTTTTTATAACATTGCTGCAAACATTACATATTGCCCCAACCAAAGTCTGGTTCTTGGAATATCTTTAAACCTAAAATTTGACACATACGGATCTGCTAACGCTACATGAAGTAGCATTCATCAATATTGTTTTGCAGATTTGTGGCTTCAAACCTGACGCACAGCGGAGGGTTAAAACATTCAGAGCTTCAGTTCAGAAATTCAGATGCTTTAATGTGTGATGTATACTGTAGTTAGGTGTTTATAAGAAAATGTGTTAGTAAGACATATCATTTCCTGACTTTATATGTATTACAGGTCTCTCTTGTAAATGAGACATCAAGTCTCAAGAGACTTCCTGTATAAATAAAGGATAAATAAAAAAAAATTAATTCTACTCAATACAAAATTAAAAATACAAAAAAACTAAATATTGAGTTTTTTTCATAGGAATACACAAGTTTTATCACCCAACTTGTATATTACGACTCTTTTCCATAGGTTATCGTTTGGGGCAACTATGGACGGATGGACCGCAAATGCTTCATGGGAGTTGCTCGAATCCTATTGGAGGAGCTGGACCTCAGCACGATGGTGATTGGCTGGTACAAGCTTTTCCCGACCTCCTCCATGGTGGATCCAACAATGGCGCCACTTATCCGTCACTCATCCCAGATGTCGTTGGAGAGCACCATTGGGCCGTGTTGTGAGCGATCATAAGACTCACGCTGAAATGTATAGTTTTGATGCTGCCGCTAAGTTTCCATTGCTTCAACCAAGTCCAGAGATTTTTTTATACCCTGCATTGCTGCACCTGGGTCAGCCAGGCAGTGCTGCCCCTGGAGCAGCCAGGTGTTTCACTCACGGGCACTTTGACAGGCCCAGCCATACTGGGGAATGAATCACTACCCTAATTTGGAAATTAATTTACCAACCAGTTGGTCATCCTGGCTCTCATTGGAAATGTGTTATAATTCCTTTGATATAGTATCAGACTATTTCCTGAGACTCATGGGAAGCACATTTCTTTTGTTGTTGCAACCGACCGCCCCGCAGACTCTAAGGAATTTTTTTTTCCTCCTCAGATCTCTTTGAAAAAAAACAAAACAAAAGCCTTCTTAATGAGGATACTTCAAAGGAAGGTTTGGTTGCCGGCATTGATTACATCCTATTGGGACCACGATACACTGCAGGCTCAGCTTTGCTTCAGTTACAGCCCTTCTTTACAGCCTACATTCAATTTTCATTCCCAGGACTGCTTGTTGTCTTTCTGTGTCTTCATTAAGGGGCTGAGTGTTATTGTCTAACCACGAGTCCCGGGAGAAAGTGAAACTGTCCTCAGATTGTTTGACAAACCTCCATCTCATTTTGCTGGAACACTGTTGGTGGATGGATGTGTGCATAGCAGACCTTGGGAGGCTTTCAAAGAATATATAAAAATAGGTGTCGTAACTGACCAAGGCATTACTTGGTTTTTAGCACTTGAGCTGTTTTGCATTTCTTGTGTCACACATTTGGCCCGTCATTATTCACTTTATTTGGTAATATGTTCAGGGAGCGCTTTGAGTAGACACGTATGAAAGCCCATCATCTATCGGAAGGATCAAGATTCTGACCTTGTGACTGGACCGGTCCCAGCTTTCTCTCCCGTTAGCTGCATTTACCTGGAATACCAGGTAGAAATTGGTCAAAGAGTGAATTCGTGTGGCTTATAAGAACACCTGACAGGTTTTGAGTTCCAAATGACCACGTGCCATTATGACCCCAGAGCATAGACTTCTTTAATTGCAATGAATCCTGCTATTAGCTGATTTTACAGATTGTTTTGTCACCATTTGTAGAAGGTGCTTTTCAATCACATTGGTTCCTGCTGTGTTTAGAATGGAACACATGAATGAAAACATGTATCCTTGGAGGTTTAAAAGAGAGAAAAAGATCCCAAACCAAATTGAATCTGGCTGTTTCTTGAATCCCACAGATTATGTCCAATTGGAGAAATCCGACTGCCTGAATCACTTCAGGTAGTGTGGTGTGTAAAACATGCTCGTGCACAATGATATGAAGATGCTAGCTAGTGTCACAGCCCCACTAAATTGGATTTTATGCATGTACTATATTGCATTAGATTATGATGAGAATTCAAAGCAGATAACCATAAATGCATGTGATTAACATGTTTAAATTATGTCAAACGTTATCAGGACACAATCTACATGCACAGGTGTGAAGGGGCTCTGAAGCGTTGAGGATGTTTTATTCTTATTTGGTTTAATACAATTTTGACATTCACCATTCACATTACACAGGAGGCAATACTGTACGTGATGTAGCACTGAAACAACAAGCTAATGCAATAGCTACCTGACAACGGTGACCTGACAACTTGCTGTATGTCCCAGTTTAAGTGTAGTTGCTCATTAGGTAATACCGTAAAATGAGAGATCCCTCCTCACTATTTTTAAAGCGTTGGCTAACAGTTGTCCAATAACAGTTTGTACCGTGCCAATTTTTATCACCAAGTGTCTTCTCCTTCCTCTTCTTCAATTACCTTGCGGCATGTGCCATCATGAGGGAGGAACAGAAACAACCGCTTACACCATCTGACAGCAGCATTCAGGCTGTGCAGAGAAGCGTCCCCTTTATTCTAAATTACAGCCCTAATCCACAGAATGCCAAGGCACCTGGTGATTAGCCATGCTACGACTCAGTACAGAGGGAGGGAAAAAAGGAAAGCGAGCGGAGGGAAGCGTGAAATGTACTTTGCATCATCCAAACAAAGGATCTGTGTGGACTGACGTCAGGTTTTGTGGACTTCAGAAACGGACACAAAAATAGGTGGGATTAAAGGGAACACAATGCGCACAGTGTAGAGAAATTTATAGTTTATTAAAGAGCAAAAGTATGTATGTATTTTATTTGGGCACTTTATGATCCTTAATGTCTTTTTATGCGTAAATATTGTCAATGTCTTCTGGAGCGAGCCAAAGTTAGCTTACAATGACTTAGTTGATTAAAGTCAGAGCTCTGGGGAAGGAAGCGATATCCTTGCTAGGTACTGTAAGATTGTAGCATTAGCTGGTAGCATTCGCATGACTAATTTAAACTTCACTAACAACTTGATAAGACTAAGCATGAGCTTTATGCTACACAGAAGGAAGAGAAATACAGTACATTGGGCGGAGACCCAACAGCAGTTGGGGTCTAAATATGTAGCAAATGTTTTTAGAGTTTCATGAAGGTAACTAAATTTAAGTTTTTTTTCTTAAACAGACGATGTGATAAATCGAAATAAAATATAGATAAAAAAACAAAACAAATTTTTAGCTAATTTATAGTTGTTTTTTTTTTGTTTCACTTAAAAGGAAAATTTGAAAACAAAATTGCATTTAATCTTTGAACATTTTATTAAAATTACCCAATTTGGAGCAACTTTACTCAAAAATACTTTGCAAAAATGACCTCTCTTTTGCAGTAGCAGTGTTGCAGGGATATTAATGCTGTATCTGTTTCAAAACAAATTAGCTAAATTCTGTAAAGCAATAATCAGAAAACATCCACTCGTTGCATTTGTCTGTCACTCTGTAGTAACTCGGAAAAATGACACAAATAGTGATTTTCACTGTGCTCAGATATTTCACTGAAAATAAGACAGTGGAAATTATCATCTCATTTTTACATAGAGGGATACTTTAAACATACATGAGTCTAAAATTTAATATGTGTTCTGCTCTGTTTGAAAACAAAAATGTCTTTAAATCTGCACGACTGCAGAATCTGTGTCTCATATTTATAAACATCAGAATGAATATTTCTGAATTCACAACCTAAACTGATACTGATGGTAAGTTTTAACATACTGACAAAAATGTCAAAAAGAAGGATTCTAATAAGCAGGCGGTGCTAGAACAGCTGTATGTATCAAATATATAGTACATTGAATATAAAATAAGTAACTACCCTGACTCTGACTCAAGGAATGTGCTTTTTGTGCCAAAGTATTTCGCATATTTTGAGGGTTGTTTTCCCAGTTTAGGTTCGATGAAAGACGGGTTTATACACTTGGCATTAAATTTTCTTTCACCAAGTCAGAAGCAGAGCACATGCATCCAAGAAGAGTAGCCCTGTGGCTAAAACAAAAGTAATCTTGCATGATAATGATCTCGATTCATCTAATGAGAGCTGGAAGTGATGTAAAAAGTTGCAGGGGTAACCATCATGGAAGTTTCCCATCTCTCTATATCTCACCTGCAGCAGCTGCCCGTGCAACATGAAGCATTTCCTCTCAGGCGGAGACAGCAGCAGTAGTACGGCATGCATGCAGTACGTAATGGGTTTTCTATGATGGCTACCGGTGCAGCCATTTGTATGAATTTGGTGTAAGAAGGTAGAAAATTACAAACAAAAAAACTGAAACAAAGAAGTCTGTAGTTATGGGAGAGAAAGACAGTTTATATGCCAACTTTGTTACCAGGATTTAGAGTAACTGTTTGTTAATACTCATTGCGTAAATTGTCTAATTCAATGCTTCTTGTTCACCCCTTTGAGTTAGTCTGTGATGTTGTGTAATACTGAAGGCAAACGAATGAGCAAATGAAATATGTAAATGTTCTTCTTGACATGTTCAGCACCAAAAATGTACGTTTTTTGCATTTGTCCATATTTTGATGGTGTCTGCCACTTGGATGTTAATTATACTTCTATCAATTGTAATGTAAGTAGAGGCCTTAAATACACAATATACATTTTGTCAGGGCTAAGGACTAAGAATTGTCACACTAAGTAATCGTTACATAGCAAAAAACACAAAAAAAGGAAAACAGAAAAGTGAAAAGTCACGATTTCAATCCATCACCTAATGTAACTTTAGTGTCATCTATGGAAATGATTATCTTATGTTCTTAATGAATTTCTGATATACTGAGATTTAAGCTGACTATTTGTGTATTAGCCACACGTCTTGGTGAGTACTGAGCAAAAAAGAAAACAAAAACATATTTTGCAGGATAGACATTCAAACATTCTGACCTATTTCTTATCAAGACTTGTTTTCTAAACTTAGGAAAATGATGCTATTGTTTCTTTGTTGATGTTTGGATGCACTTGACTGTACTTTCATGTTTCAAATGAGTAGAGTTTGAAAAAAAAAAGAAACACATTTGCAGTCGTGTCCTATTGAGGTCCATTTACACTGTTAAGGTTGTAATTCTGCAAAACCAGACATAACTCTTTATATATTAGTAGTACTTAATTGGAATGTGGTACCATTTGGGACCAATACCCAAGAAATGCGCAAACGTGCAGGGGCATCATTTCGCTACATATATTAAGCTGCTTATGTGTGATTTTTACATGCCAGTTCTTCCAGCTGCGACATATTAAAAACTACCATTCACATGACAACATCAGTAGTAAAACAAGATGAGTCATTATGTTAACCCTAAA
>VUQK01006045.1:1566-15135 GCA_015106715.1 Bujurquina vittata | reverse complement strand
TTTTTATGTGCTACCTTGCAGTGCACATTTCTCTATTGTGTTGGCCTTGCTAACCCATTTGGGTTAGGCCATAATTAATGATTCTCATAAGTGGACATACATTTAAAACAGTGGTTATATACTCTTTGGACCTATACCCAGTCCCACTGGTCACACCGGTTCTTTACAGTGAGTAAATGCCTAGCAGTGAATTTTGGATTCACTGTGTGTTCCCTGATCTGAATATAAGTTGTGGATTGTGGTAGGGGTAGTGGGCGATTCACTAATTGTGAAAATCAAATGTTGACACGTATGAGTTCACATTAGGTCCATGGTTCGCTGTAAGAAACAGAGAAAAGTGGCAGGCAGACCTGGAGAAAACCTTCTCCAGCTCAAATACCCAGTTATCTAAATCTTTGCTGTGTTAGAAAGAGTTAACCTCATGAGACCTCATCTCTCATTTGGCATGCAGTTTAAATGTCTTTAGCTATTAGGGATTAGTTGGACCTGTTAAGTATAAAAACGTCATATTTGAACAAAGTTTTTTGCTTTAATACACATGTCCTCATATGGTAACAATCACTTTCTTTTACAGCTTAACACAATAAAGTTGCCATTGAGTATGAAACACTTTATAAAGCAGAATTTTATATATAGATGCATGCAGCTATATATGTGCAGAAAAGGCAAGATGTACAGGGTCTCAGGCAGTTAAGTGATGTACTGTTTTTTATGTAAAGAAACATTAATATCCTCCTAATATCTATCAGCATGTAAAGCAGATTATGTGTTACTCCTGATTATATGTTAGCTGTGTTGTATTAAAATTTACATTTTCTGGGTCACCATGTTGTGTAACTATGCAGTGTACAATATATGGGGCCAGTATAAATGTAGAGGCCAGTAATGGCTTGACTATACTGTTGTTTCCCTTCCTGGTTCATTTTTGGGATGGCTGATTTTAGTTGCCTCTCTTAATACTCTTAGTCTTGATGGTGCAAATGAGCATAGGTGGTATTTCTCTTCCAAAGGTTTTCTAGCATCTGGTTGCATAACCCTTTCTACTTGGTCTTTTATTCTCTTATTCTTTCTGGAAACAGCTTTTAACTAATTTTCCATTCTCCTGTGCAAATCTATCTATCAATCTATCAGCCCTGCCATCCTAGCAAACCATTCATCCATCCACAGTGCATGCTCTAATACAGTATATCTTGCTTCTGGGAAAAACTAATCTGATGGAAAGACTAAGCTGTGATTTCTGGCGCTGCACAAGAACGTGTCTCACATGAGCAGTGATGCGGTTTTATAGTTCCCCTGGCACAGAGCGGAACATTTAAAAGGCATGGCTCAAATGTGCTTAGCACACTTTATTACCCATCTGCAAACAGCTTAAGTGTCAAGCAGCACATCCTTGAGTTAGTAATGTTCACAGGCATACTGAAAGATGAGGGCAATTAGCCCCGAGGAGCATACATTGGTGGCACATAAGCAAACAATGCAAAGCTTTTATTCAAACTAAAGGCTGGAACAAAACTTTGCAGTCCTACATTAAGAGCTGCGCATAACACATAACACTAAGGTTTAATACCTAGACCACCTGAACTGTGATAATGGAGCTGTAATTATATCTGTGTGGTGGATAGACTTTTTCTACTAATGCAAATGGCTTCTAATTACCTACTGCCGCATGGTAATTGCAGCATGATTACTGGCCCAATATTTAACACAATACATGTAATTAAAGCGTTATTTGATTATAACAGTTGCAATGAAACATTTTTAATGTATATGACTTTACCGAAGCAAAAGGAGAGAAATCCTGATGGCACATTTTACTACCACTCTGTGACTTAGATCCACATTGAGTGTCACACAGCATGGCTATCTCATCACTTGCAAGAGAACTCCATCACGGTAAAACAAACTCTTGTCAGACGGAGTTCAGTATTCAAGATGGTGCAAGGTCAGTTCAAAATGATTTTGTTGAGGACAGATAAATGGTACAGAAATGAATGTGAGTTTGAAAAATGCTACGGGAAATAAACACAGACAGTTGTGACAGGTTGGTTACAGTACATGTGCCATAGGTGTCCTGCTGTCAATCAGCCACTCCAGTGCTGTTGCTAAGTGATTAGGGGATGTACAACCTGCCTGCAGGCAACCAAAATACCAAAGCAGTCGCAGCACTGGGAGTGTTTGTGCAGTTAGTTTTTGTCTCTAACAAGCAGCAGATGTCCTGTTTTTGCTTTGCTAAATGTGAGATGCCAGTCCAGTTCCCTCAGAACAGCTGCCCTGCTCGAAGAATGCTTCCCACACGCGTCAGTTCAAAGTTTGAAGGTCATGAAAACGTTGCTGAGCTTCAAGTGATAATCTTTGAAATGTTGCTGGTGTTTTTGTGTGAGGAAAGTTCACCTGCGGCAAAATAGAAAAAGTGTCTCTCTGACTCAGAAGTGATTCGTTAACACAACTTGACTTTTAGCTGAAACTAGTGCTACTTCCTGGTAACTGAACATTCAAGGTCCAGTCCCAATGCCCTTCCTAATCCCCAACCAGTGAACCCTCACACACTTTAATTGCCATCACATGCTTGTTCAGCAAAAGTACAGGGATGCAACCAGGATGTGAGAGTTAGAAATGCTTTGGAAGAGTTGGGACAATGCTTTGTAACGCCATGTTACCTGGACAGAGGGAACTTTATTGTGGCCAGTAAAATGAAGCTTGCATTTGCATCTCTAAATTATAATACCCTCGAGCAAAGTCGTATACTGCAGACATATGGAAAGCATGCTTGAACAGCTTACGTGGTTTGTAAGAAGGCCCTTAAGCTTTTATTGATTTCACAGTGAAGCAGACTACTCCAGACAGAAAGTGGATTAGTGCCATTTAAGGTTCAACCTTATATTTTAGAATGTCATTTTTATATAAATGTGGTAGCTATAGCAAAATCTCAACAACTTTCGAAACTATTTCTTGACCAACTGTATCAGGTTTTATAGTGTTTGCTCCTCACCTTTAAACAAAGTTTCATCGGTGTCTATTTTTATTATACAAAGAAGCAAATCTGAAGTTTTTCCTTAAACTAAACTGTTTTTGACAGAAAAGTTGGAAGACAGGAGGTCAACATACCATTTGAGGTTGAAGGGACAGTTACATGAAGAAGACATTATAGTTTGGTTGTTTAGTTATTGCACATTGTTTGCTTATTTGCTTATTCTGCCTTGTAACAGATTGGTGACCTGTCCCGGAGGCACCTTGCCTCTTACCCTGTGACTGGGATAGGCTCCAGGCCTACAAAGGTCGAAGAAAATGGATGGATGGATGGATGGATGGATGTGCACTTGACTGCTCAGCAACACAGTCAACAGATACAGTTTCAACTGTGGCCGTGACCTGTAACTCACAGAGGTAACTAGGATACGGTAAAGTTTGTAGTTATTTTTCTCATTTGCCATTATTTGCACATAAAGCTCTTTCTATGTGTGATAACTACATCTGGGCACACACGTTTCATATTCAGTATAATTCAGATTCTTGCAGAATATTATTCACCTTGCTGTGGATGGGTAAACTCAATAAAACTACTTGCAGTTTTGTAGAAAATGTGCCACTTGTAACTTAAGAACTTGGAAATGTGATTTTTGTTTAAGATTTCTTTAGTATCCACATAAGACCGTGATATTCTTTGTACATCCAGGGCCAAATTACATTGCAGGAACTGCTTATGGCTAATTTGTCATATTCTTAATGATGTTAAGACAAGTATACACTGCGACTGTACCCCAGGCTGTAAACCACACCTAATTAACTCCAGGGAAATATACCTTGATGGCTACAGTACATATTCCAGAGCTGTCAAATACGAAGACTGTAGTCAGAGTGAAACCCATCCATTTGGAAAAAAATGGTAATTAGAATTATCACACAACAGAAGTAATCTAATGATCTCATTTTTAAAAAAGAAACACACTAAAGCCAATAGCTGCAAAGAGAGTACACAAATATATATTCAACAAATTTAAGCATCAAGTAATGCTGTTTGTTAGCATGCAGTTTACCTTCATGTCGGAGGAATTGTACTAGACTCCTATTTATCAACACATTTACACACTGGGGGGCTAAGCACATGAGAAAATCCCCACCATTAAGCTGATGCACAAGGTCAGTGATGGCCATTTAATTCTGTTCAAATGACCCAGAGGAATATGAGCGTAGGCCATCATCTTGTTATGACTTCTCATCCTCACTTTAAATGTGCATTACATGTGTGACTGACATCTCTGTCTGATTCACCAGTTTACTCAAGGGAATTTGTTTGCGTTGCATACTTTTGATCTTATAAGCTGTGTCATGTGCTTAAAAGCAATTTATATCATTAACTGAGTTTATTATTTCTGCATCTTCAGATCCAGTGTGTGCTTTTAAACGCAACATTTCCTCATGCTCTCTTTTATATGGTACAGACATGAAAATCTGGTGAGACCCGCCTGAAATCTGCAGTTTTCACTGGATGAAAAACATCTGAAAAGCTGATTACCAGTTAAGTGGAAAATGATGATCATTACAAGCAATCAAGATGGGCTTGTTTGCAATTGCAGATAAGTTAAGAAGCTGTAATTACAGCAGTGGGCACAGGGGCTTTTCTGAAGAGATTACATGCACTAGAAGAGGACGATTCGAGTGAGGTTTAATGCTGGAACTGTCAAGAGCCCAGTTTTCTTTTTAATTTTCTCTTATGTAATATACAAAACTTCAAAAACACCAGCTCGGTTCATGATTATCGTGTCAGTGTTATTATGCTATATTTAACACTAATATTAATACTACTGATGCAATACATTGCTGCTGCATTTCAGTTGAAAGGACTCATACTGACAAAGCCCTGTGCTCTGAAAAGACAACCCCCAACCTCATTGTGCTGCTTCAGGGTGAGTACACACACTGGAAAACAACATTAATGTTTTTCAGGGGTTTTTTTTAAGTTTTTTCAGAATTGCTGTAGGTTCTGACCTGTGACCCGTGGATTGTTGCCTTCAAATTTTCTGCTTTTTTTTTTGGAACAACCTGTCATACAGTGGATGTAATTATGTGATCCCCTGCTGACTTTGTAAGCTTGCTCACTTACAAAGAAATGAACAGTCTCCAATCAAGCTGTTTGGCATCAAGTGGACCTGCCGTGTTTGGAGGAAGAGAAATGTTGACCTAAAGAACACCAGCAACACAGTCAAGCACAGAGGTGGGAACACGACGCTTTGGGGTTGTTTATCTGCTAATTCACCCCAATGAGGGCCCAGTGGGGCCATATACCATAAAAGCTTGCATTAGAATCTCCAGACAGATGGGCTCTTCCAGCATAACAATGACCCAAAACATACTGCCGAGACAACAAAGGAGTGGCTAAAGAAGTGGCACATTAAGGTCATGGAGTGATTTAAAGAACTGAAATCTTATTGAAAATCTGTGCAGTGAGCTGAAGCTTCGAGTTGCCAGGCCAAAATACCTCCCAAGATGTGCGCAAACATGGTGACCAACTCCAAGAAAACAATCTTAGCCCTGTGCTTGGCAACAAGCGCTTCTCTGCCAAGCTGTAACCAGTTCAGTGAGGTAACAGTGTAATAACAGAGCGGAGTAGTAATGAGACAAAGGGCTGGTATCAGAAGAAGTCAGATTCATCAAGAGCCAGAAATCTGAGCAACAGCAATAAGTCAAACACAGGATTAAAGTTTGAGTGGCGACCCTTCTATTGTTATAGTGAATAGAGAAAAATGGCCAATCTGTTTCAAAAACACAAATAAATAACCCCAAAATACCTGGAACAACAAGTGTGCACATGAGAAAATGAAAGCAGATTGTTTGCTCAAGTATGAAACCTGTGGAAAAGAAGCGCACCTGGCCTTCATCCCCCAGCTGACAGGCTGAACATTCCCTGTGTAGCACCTTGATGGGGGATAGGTACCACCCCACCTGGGGTGATGTGAACTGAGGGTGCATTCAAGTACAATTGGATATTTAACATTTTGCAGATGTAAACAAATCAAATGAATTCTCTCGCTCTTAATGATTTGACCAAGCTGCAAAGTACTAAGTCATGTTTTCCTTGGGGATCAAATACTTATTTCTCTCTTAGTGATATGCCTTTCTTTGTAATTGAGCAAACTTGCAAATTCAGCAGGCGATCAAATAATTATTCCCCGCAGTGTCTGATAGCTTGCTCCAAAAACGCAGTTTTTGTTGAAGGCAGCAATCTAAGAGTGGCTTTCCGACAAGCCAATCCCACAGGTCACAGGTCAGCGTGCATCCTGAACATTTTCAGCCTAGATGAGATACCTGTTTCATGTTTACTTTCATCGTGGCTTTCCCCCAAATTAGGGTCACTCAAGTATTTTTTTTGAACAAACTGTCGCTGTTATTTCATGCAAAATATGCAATATATTTTTCTACATTATGTGGCTGAACATGACCAAAGTGATTCCAACATTAACAACCATTTTGCAACAATATGCAAGAGAGACCGTGTTGACTTTTTTTTTTCAGAGCGAACTATTCATTCAAATGTGGTCAACTACTTTTGCTTTGCTAAGCTTTTGCAATAGTAGATGACTTTGGCAAAATGCTGTAAGCAGAGCATATAAAAATGACACCGGTGCAAGATGTGATCCTCAAAGCTTAAGGTCAGATGCGCTGTGCAGTACATACTATACTCTATAAAATGATGCGCATACAAAGCAGCTCTTATCCTTGCGCAATGTGAATTATCGAGGGTGATTATTAAACTGAAAATTCTTCAGATTCTGCTGTTGTTTAACAAACGCCAGCACTGTTTTCATATTCACAGCAGGGCCCTTTCTCCTCCTATTGCACTGCTTACATAGCAGGATCAAAAGCTGTGGAGGGGAGATATCAAACCATGCCTGGATCTGTGTGGTGAGAGCAGTGTTCACCCTGGGGGAAGAGCAGACAACACCTTTGCTTTCATCACCAGAACAGAGCTCCCTCGGAGCACAGAATGAACAATGCCTGTTAGAAACCTTCTTCCTTCTTGGTCCTTCTTCGTAAGTGGTGCCACAAGAGTACTTGTGTCAGGTTGCAACTGAGTGTTTTAATAGCTATGTTATTTTTTAAAACAAACCAAATGAGTACTTTCCCAACATAAAGCACTGTGAGATACAGCCAGCTGCTTTAAACTGTTTGCAGTCCCCCCCCCCCGCCCCCAACCCCCAGCAGCGAGTCGCAATACTTAGTAGCACTCCTTGTGAATTATTGATGAGCCAATACAGATTATTCAAACTGGATTTGGTGAAGTTGAAAGAACAAGCTGCATTAGACTGTTCATACAAGTTCAAGATTGAACTTTAGATCAGGGTGCCACTGGACGTTTGGTGGGCCTGAACTAGCCCACCAAAGGTCGGTCCGTCCGTCCGTCCATCCATCCATCCATCCATGACAGGTTGTCAGCCTATCATAGTGCTCGTGCCAGTGTAGTGACAAAATCATTAATACACAAGGGGAGAAATTGCAAGGAGAGCATTTCTAGTTTTTTAATTATAAGAAGTGAAATTTTATTGTTGTTCTGTTACAAAAAATACATACAGTAAGCTGTGTGTCCTGTATGTGTGCAAGTAGACTGACTAAAAAAATAATGTGTGTAAGACATTCAAATTGAATATGTACCTAATTAGTCAGTTGTAAGATTAAAAAAAAAAAATACTTTTTCAAATTAAATCAAACTGTTTCCATTTAACATTTAAGTCATTGTAGGATTCCTTAATATGCTATAAATCCATTTCTATAGTCACCAACTTACTACTTAGAATTCCACATGGGCGCACTCACAAATGTCACATATATGCCCCCCGGTGCAGAGGTGCTTCACAGCATATGCAAATGACATGTTAAAAAGTGCCCTTGAGATAATGCAAACAATGTCAAGATGCCACACAAAAATAAATACACATGGCTTTTGTTGCTAAGCGACAAGTGAGCCAAAAAAGCTGAACATTCAACAGTCTGGACAAGAGCGACATAAGCAGCAGCAACAAAAAAGCTCAATGTAGGGCATTTCTGACAGTGAAAATCTATTAGCTCTACTTTTTTTATTTGAAGTTCTACACGCCTGCCGCATTTGTATTAAAATATGTATGGTGCTGCGGCTGAATATTTATCCATAGTTACAATTCAATTTGAACTAATCTGACAAATAATATAATGTTTTATTAACCAACTTTCATCTGGGTTTCACAAATTGCTAACTATGGATTCAAGCCCTTAACCTTGTTTACGGAGCCCACATTTATCCCATTTTGCTTTGCACTGTGCATAAAATAAAAATATTCCTCTGCTGCACCCTCACCCTTGCATGTCATTTCATTTTAAGTAAGCGGTCTCTTAAGTTAACTACCTGACTACCATTTGTCAGAAATTCGAGCGCAGCAGTAAACTGTGCCCGGGTAATAAGGCTTTCAAAATAACTCTCTGAAAATAAAAGCTCGAGTTTAGATTTGAAGTAAATGTGGGGGTAAAATATGCTCAAATCTTTTAGCATATTTTACGGATAAAACAAACCAAAAACTGGTGGTGTCAGAAAGATTAAATAATAACTTAAGTTGTCGTAATCTCTCCGTCAGTCATTGCTGTCATTTTTTCCCAGTTCTTATCATTTACTTTAATTTTCTACAAGCAAGCAGATGCTGCATCGTCAGAGACACCGAGTGAGTGTCAACAAACGCACATTTAATCTTAATGTGCCATATGCTGGAAAAAATACAGCTAACTTCAAACCGCTTAACATGTAGGTCTGCAGGGAGTGCGACTGTTTCCATGGACATGTGATCCTGAGGGTGTTGCTCTCTCAGAGTAAAAGAACAAACAGCATAAACAGATAAATGCATAACACATTTACACCAGGATGCCTGACATAGTTTTACTACGTTTTAATACATGAAGACTTTTTGAGGATCTATATGTCTGTGTGCTGATAATTAGGTCGGGTGTTTTTTTGATCAGTGGCAGCACAGAAAACAAGACAATAGCTTTGACAACGCACAGCCAAAAGATCAAAGCTTCCACTCATTTTGCAGCGCACCTGACGGTGTTATTTCTTTAAGTCATGCCCTACTCGCATGCTGCAGAACCTGTCAACACGAGCAAGAACAACCTCTTCTAATGAGCAAGGCCTTAGGGAGGTGGTAGTAGAGGCTGCTTACAGACTGGATTAGTGAATGTGGTGGTTAGGCTGTCTCCCGAGGGTGCTTACATCTACACTATCAGAGTCACAGTGACTTCGTTGTCAAGGTCAAGCAAATGAGTCAGGTGGGACGGCTCACTGCAGGCAGAGGGAGCGCAAGTGTCCTCCATCCGTCACGGCATGATACAGCCTGACTGTGGTGACTTAATGCCACTGAGCCATTGTGGCTCAGCGGTTAGTGCTGCCTTGTCACAACGAGAAGGACCAAGGTTTCATTTAGGCTTTTTTGAGGAGTATGCTTAATCTCACCGTTCTGGCACTGGTTTCGGTAAAGTGCTTCTGCTCCCCTAAATAAATGTTATTTTCCCTGTTAATGAGCTGTAAACCGAAATTAAAATATCATGTGTGGAAATGACTACAATCAAGCCATACTTTCCATTTATTTTTTGAGCCAGAATGTCACTGGGCAAGATGCCTCACAAGCTGTTTGCAGGGAATTGTGAATATAACAGTTAATACTTTACTGTTGCTTCCATTGCAGCTATATCAGCAGTGATATCTTGGGAAAATAAGATGCTTACTGTGTGAGAAATAGTGCGTCCCAGTAGGCAAGCTTCCATAACCACCGCAATAGTCAGAGGGATAAGCCAGCACAGCTCTAATTAGTTCAACAGAGGAACTTTTAAGGGCTGCATGAGAGCCGGGAGCTGAATAAATACATATAAATGTACAACGGGAAAAAAAAAATCACAGTAATATTCCTTTCATTGCAATCAGCATTAACCTAAAGCACCGGCATCTCCTGGAACTCTACAGTGTGTGAGAGCCTTTTTCTGATAAGCTGGATACACCTATTGAATTTGCTGATTAAAGCCATATCAGGCAGCGCTCCTGACAGCTGTGAACAGATACCAGTTTGGGGTCTGTGGAATCAGTTTCCAAACACCACGATTTTCCCACACACCAGAGAGGATAAATGCTACACAGATGCATCGGAAAAATGATTCCATATCCACGCTAAAATTGTTTTCATTTAAAAATGAGGCTCCTTTCTGGTGAGATGAAGCTAAGGCTCCTTGAGCGATTTACTCACCGTCTCTGGAAGCTCTCAGGCTGCCTGGAGAAGGAGAGGCTCCTCCATCACTGCCTCCATCCCTCTAAAAGCCCAGTGGAAGACCCTCACAAAAGCAAGAGTCATCGCTCGCACTCGTGTTTCGCACTCTGCAGAGTAGATGTTTTTTCTTCTTCAATCCCAACTGAACACCAAAGGTCATCTCACATCAACAGAGTCCACTCTTGCATACACTTTACTGCTGTCCAGGGCAAGACGTCTTCTCTTGTTTCCTAACAGGGAAATCTGTTTGCATGTGTACAACACTACTGACTTGCTGTGAAGTCACAGACAACTTTTTTACCATGCAAAAGATTTTTCACTCATCCATCAATCTATAACCTCTGTTCCCTGCATGCAACTGCCTCTCAAGAACAAATAAAACTATTTATATTGGCATTTATTCATATACTAAAATGTAAACCATGTGTGCGCTCTTAGGCCAACTAACACACAGCTGCCTTATAAACATTTAGTAGCAAATGCATCCTTCACAATTTGTTTTAGAGCGGCTTTTTTCCCCAAGGCCCTTTCTATACTGATGCAAACTGAAACAAAATAAAGCTGAAACTGTCCAAATGTTCCAGTTTTCGGGTGAGGACGGGAGCACTGCAAGTGTTCATTGTACTGTGTCTTTCAGGATGGTCCTGTTCTCTTTCTGCTACTGCCACCTGCTTCTGAGAGTGTCTCTCACTCCTCTTCTATCTGATTTGCTGTTGCTCCCTGTCTGTGTTATCTGGCTCTGATAAATACAGCTGACTACCAAACTGAAATCACTTGCAGCAAAAATCACATTTTCTACAGTGAACTTGCACCAGACACCCTCACAAAAGCTTTTTGAACATGCCTGCTCTGTTTTTTTCAGCTCTACATAACTGAGGTGGAGAGTGCAAAGTTAGAATGACTCATGGAAGCACAGCAGCCATATTAATAGGAAGTAAATTGAAGTTATCCTTTAAAGTTGCCTGGTAAAATGTGATCCGTGTCAAGGGCCAGAGACAGAAATTAAAGAGAAGAAAACTGGAGACTGGAGAGCTTTGTGGGATATTCATGTGACTTGCTTAAAATTTTGTGAGGAAAAAATGCAGAAGAGAAGCAGAAACTTTGGCAAAACAATGAACAGTAGATTTCAGGGAAGGGGTCACTGGAACATTCCCTCGGCACACAAATGGCTGCAGCACAGGGGTGTTAAATGTGGGACAACGGGAATAACCTTTCAGTGCACTTATAGGTAATAGTTTCTGAGAGTGTGCTTTTGAAAATCAAAGTTTTCATTCTTCAGAAGAAGCTGTGGAGGATGATGGTAGCAAAAAGAGGCTCACGCAAATACAAGGTGCATGCTCTATGCAACCTTTCTTATGAGGTGAGCAGCTGTTTTGTTCCTTATAAGGAAGAATATGCAAGGTGCAATCAAAACTTTGTGACTCCATCCATAAAGAAGCCAGAAGGGTAACAGACTAAATTAGTCCACCACTTTTTAAGTAGTCGTGAAAGAAAAGAAAGTAAAAAGTAATATGGTAAAAGTTAAAGCAAGGCCATCGTAAGTGAGTTTTAATGGAACCTGTTGTGGGTAGTCTAAATTCATTACCAACCTCAACTCTGCCTCACTGCTTCTGGAGGCTGATAGATAGGATTGCTGCTCATTGCTCTTTTCCTGTGCCCACACCCAGAGGACACAGTGATGGACGATTGGCTGAGGACAGCTGCTGCTCTGCCTCTCAGGAGGGTAACTAATAGAATGGGGGCAAGTGGGCCGGTGCAGAGAGTACAGAACTGAACAGAATGCCCCAAGTACAAGAAAAGATTTTGTTTCCTGTCAGCAGGCAAAAGTAACCCTCCGACTTCAAAGTTTTTTATGACTTCATCTTTATCTGCTAATATTTCAGACAGATTAGGTCATGAGGGAGACGATGATGATACCTTAGTGGACATGCCTCATAAAGACGCAGTGTATTTGCTCTTCTCCACTGGCCACACATAAAATAAATCTCACAGTGTAATGAGCAAGAATCTGAAAGCACACTTGTTACAGCCTCTTCCCATTAGTAGGCTTGTGATTTCCAAAACAATAGCAAAAGCATCCATATTTAATGAGCATCACCTGCTCTCAATTAAATATGCTGTGAAACATTCAAATCTGGAGCAAATGCCCTTTTTCAGTCTCTGTAAATGGTGCTCGATGTCCAAACAGACAGTTTGAACAGGGAGTTGTGTAGCCACATTTCAATTTTGAAAGGTGTCACTGGAATGCATGCAATCCAAATTCAGCTCTTTTCTGCTAGACAGCCACACAAAATTAAAAGCTCAAAACTGAGTATACACAATACTGTGTACAGTTCTTCTCAACCTGCACACAACAGCTACAACAGGGGTCTCTGCCTAATCCTACTTGTTTGCCCCCCTTATTTCCTCTATTCTAATAACTTGACAGCACCTCAGGTCAAGACTACAACTTGCAAGCAGCCACTGGGAAAACAGAGGTCATCAAAACATGAGGAAGAAACACACAAATAAAGGGACAACAGCGACCCATGTTTCGACAGACTGGCAACAAGACAACCAGGTGTTATATAAAACATTTTAAAATATAGAGGTCCGTGTGCAGGATCCAGTGGCAACACAAAGATTATAGTTAACAGGAGTGTAGCTAAGGTGAGAGGTGAGAGTCGGGTTTCCAAGCAGATTGGGATGAATGCTGGGAGGCACAACAGAGACTTGTCTGGTGCTTGTTCATGGTCTTGTGAGCACAAGACAGAAGACAACAGGGGTGGAAGAAATGCTGCCAAATCAGTTCACAGTATATTTCTGGGCAGGGGTCACTGGAACTTGGTCCCTTTCACTAATGCATGCTTCCTATGGTGGGAGGAACATTCGGATTTTTATTTATTTTTTTGGCCCGTGAAATCTGAAGGACCACTTGAGGGTTTGAGAACTCTGCAATCTCAGAACTGGAAATTGCCCTTTCGGGGCATAGTACATGTATAGTTCTCTATATGGGCCAATTTAAAGGTTGAACAGGGCTGAAGGCAGATTTAACTCTAAAACAAATTTGCCTCAACATTTGTTGAGTACTTGTGATGCGCTTCAGAGCGATTTAGTCCTCAGGTTTAATCTGGCCGCACCACAACTTGCTGGTTAAACACAGTACAGGCAAAACCTTAAAAGGTACTTGAGAGATTTTACACATCAAAGTCTGCTTACAGGTTTTCAACAACGTTACTTAATATGTGGAAAAAAAAAAAAAAATCTCCACAAAATCTCATAAATTGATTAAAGAATAGAAAAAAAAGGAAAAGTT
>VUQK01006040.1:1621-16388 GCA_015106715.1 Bujurquina vittata | reverse complement strand
AAATTATTTTTTAACATTTTAGGGGAAGCTGAGCTTCCCTTGCAGTCTTAGAGCAATCGCCACAGAGAGATATATAGATATATAGATATAGAGATATAGATAGATATCTATCTATATATATATATATATCTATATATATATAGATAGATATCTATCTATATCTCTATATCTATATCTCTATATCTCTGTGGTGATTGCTCTAAGACTGCAAGGGAAGCTCAGCTTCCCCTAAAATGTTAAAAAATAAGTGATGACATACACACACACACACACACACACACACACATATACATACATATGTATATATGTGTGTGTGTTAATGAAGGACAAAGTATATGGTGACACGTGGGAAACTGGTTTAGTGTAACTGAAAGTAGTGGCAACAAACTTCAGTTCAAACCTTCCTTTAACTTAAAGTCAAAAATAGTGCAAAACAGCTTTTGCATCAAATGTCTTGTGCCTGACAGTGGATGGAAAATCTTTATATCAGGTCTGTTTAGATAAGAGAATTTAGATGCTTTGGGAGGCAGGGTGAGCTTAACTTTAAAAGCCATGATGTTGACCATAGGCCAATGCTCCATCTCCCATCACTCCACGTCAGCAAAATAAATTTGGCATTTGTGCTGAGAGGTTATAGTTATTTAGATATATAGTACCAGTCCAAAGTTTGGACACACTTTTGACTGGTACTGTACGTCCATGCAAACAGGAATTTACCTCAACTAAGAGGGCAAAATTCTATGATAATTTCAAAGTAAAAGGAGTATACACAGTATAAATTAGGAGATTTCTCAATCAGAAATATGCAAATTGACTTGAATTGTGTTTGAAATGCTGACAAGCACAAAACAGTAGATAGATTATAGATAGACAAATAGGATGACTGCTGAAAACAGTGGGATAGTTTCTTTATCACTCCTGGGCTGCTCAGTCTGATCAGGTTGCAGGCAGAACAAGCCAAAATTAATGCAGACGAGGCATGTCACCACAGCTCAAAAGACTGGGAATAGAGTAAATCCAGACATTTTTAAAAACTTTTGTTTGTTTTATCACCCCACATAACCCAGACACCAAGGAGCATGTAAATATATAACATGTAAGTGATTTTTTTTAAGCTCTGTGAGAATTAAATAAATAAAACAATCAACACTGGCGTCAACCAATTTATATGCCATTGTGCACCAATCTGAGCAGCGTTCGTAAAGGTAATTTTGCACACATTTTAGTGTTTGGGTCATTTTGTTCATATACACAGTAGCTGTCAAGCACCTGTGGCTGCTGACCACAACTGAAGTTGTAGATGTGTTGTATTAAAGCTTTGGTTTTTTTAGGCCGAAAGGAACAAGATCTAAGCACAAGATTCAGCCTGGGGTCTACCACATAAAGCAAGACCCCAGGTGCAGGCTGTGCAGAGTAGCCCCTGAGACAATTCAGCACATAACAGCAGTGTGCAAGATGATAGTAGGCAGGGTATACATGGATCCCCATAATTAAGTGGCTGGCATACCAGGAGCATCTGTCCTGACTTGGAAGTCCCAAGGTCAAAATGGGATAAGCCCCCATAGGTGGTAGAGAATGACCAAGCTAAGATCCTGTTGGACATCCAGATACACAAATTGGTAATGGCTAATCAACTGGGTATAGTAGTAGTGGACAAAGAAGAGGAAGAAAGCTGTATTGATAGACGTAGAAATACCAAGCGATGGCAACATCAAGAAGGAGGAACATGAGAAGTTCAATAAATACCAAGAGCTCAGAGAAGAGCTAGCGAGGATGTGGAAGATGAAGGTACGACATCAGGGATCTCTGTCCAGAAGAGTGCAGTCCTAGGAACAACTAAGATACTGCATAGGACCCTCAAGCTCCCAGGCCTCTAGTTTTTTTCTCTTCTTCAATTAAGTCAACACTTTAGGCTTTGAATCATCATCTCCTTTGGCTTCAATTTTAATACACAAGACAGCATGCCAGGTGTTATCAGCATTTTTACTGTTCCACGTCCTTATCCAACCTGTTTGGCAGGAGACACGGGGAGGGCCTGGTTACTCTCATGCATGACAACCACACACCACCACCAAGAGTGAAAAGGTGCAGCGGAAATACCAGTTTGGTGCAACTGAGCAACCAGCAAACCTTATAACAAACTTTATCTCTGAGCCTGAAGTTGAGCATTCAGATTTAAAGAAAAAAAATCATCTGGTTTAGGCCAGCCTCATGGCAAATTAAAAGTCTAGATTTAAGAATGAACTTGGGTTAAAATATTTTGTGACTTTACTGTGGTTAGAAAAAAAGACTTAATACAATTTGCTTAACTGTCAGTTTCATGTAATTAGACGTTTCCTGTAACCCATATGAAAAAAACTTTCCTCATTTTGAAAGGCCTCAACACTATAGCCATTTTAGGAAAAAAAATAAAAATGGCATGCCAGTTCAAAAACATTTCATCAGTGAGTTCTATTTAAGGCATACCAAAATTTTGTACAAAAAAAAAATGCACTTGTCAGTTCCTTTCTGTGCCAGTAAGATACTCTGCATGCCACATTCATATCCTCCTTACCAAGCAGAGAAAGCTGCGGTCATACACAGCTCCTGATAATGACTGAACACTTGGGAGACACACAGTCAATGTGCTACACTGCCAACTACACAGTCGAAAATCCACCAACAACCACCAACAACTTTTTCACTGTGTGCTTCA
Organism: Bujurquina vittata; assembly: GCA_015106715.1. NCBI lineage: Eukaryota > Metazoa > Chordata > Actinopteri > Cichliformes > Cichlidae > Bujurquina > Bujurquina vittata. Next base: position 13,693 of record VUQK01006040.1, on the reverse strand, counting down.
TGTCATTCCATGCAGGTTTATCTGTAGTCTGAACTAAAAAAATATTCAAAAATGGTTCAATGTGACACATAACTGCAGAATGTAAAGACTCACCAGAATATGCTACACATTTTCAGTGCCATCTGCCACTTTCCTTTCTTTTTTTGTGTGTTCATATATGCAATACTATCTGGCACATATCTAATATATTTAATAACAGGCAAACATTGTTATGTTGACCCCAGGTTAAACGGCTGGAAACTGTTTAGAAAGCTTTTATGATGCAATGTCGTAATATGGCGTCTAGATGACTGTCTATACATTGAATTGCAACATAAGTGGGTAAACCTGGTTGAAGTGCAATCTAATACAAAAACCCGGCAATAAATTTTGTCTTCAAGTATTTATTGATACTGTTCTAGACAACGGTTTATTCAGATTTATGGTATTTTACAGAATGCATTGTGTAGTTCTGTTGAATATGGATATACATAGAAGTGTTTCTAGCACTTGGTGTAGCTAAATAATATAAAAATCAGGGTCACCAATTACTAAAAAACCCTTGACATAATACAAGATTATTTTATCTTACTAACTGCCATAGACAAAAGGTATCTTTACTCTTGTAATGCCTCACTACAGAAACCTGATGCCAAGGCTGTAACACAATAATGAGAAATTCCCATTAATGTTCTCTCTGGGAGTACCAGCCTCATCTGCTGCCAGTGATATTGGATAGCATTGCAGATTCTTACTGAATCCTTGTTTTGCACACAAAGCAGAAATTAAAAACCACACACACTTACAGAAGCTTAAATATTCCTGAGGCGACAGGTTGAAAAGCCAAGGTAGCTGTAAATTAAAGCGGTCTGCAGAAGGGAATGTCACTTTTCCAGACTAGCTGCATACCCTCACATTACGAAACCTGGGCCCTGTAACACACGTGTTGTGTTCTCATTGTGCATTTGTGGGGTTTTTCGTGGGAGAGAAATGAAATGCGTGGTGTGAGAAAAAGTGAATGAAGCAATGTGCCCATTCCTGCAGTTTGTAGCATGGGTAGATCTGGCACGCCTTCAGGCCCTTCATGAATGTCAAAGAATTCATTAGTCATTAGTGTCTTAACAACAAGCCCTGAGCTTAAATATGCAATGTGAGAATCCATGACAACACTGTAAACACATACATATAGCTTCCAAAAACACGAACACACGCACGCACACACACACCTATAAAAGTGACATCACTGGAGTAAATCTAGGTGATTCCTTGCTATAATTTTTACTGGAACAGTTTCGCCAAGGGAAAAAAAAAACACATTTTAGTTTGACCTTACATTTACTGAGTTATAACAAGGTCACATTATGTGTTGTGACTAATAGAGATTGCTCTGGGCCTGTCTTTCAGTTCACCTTGAAACATATATCAAACCCTGTTAACTAATACATGCATGCGGCTCTCTGCAGGGAGGGTGTACTTGCACTGACATTGCCACAAACCACTCACCAGAAAAAGGTGTTGGTCCCGTCGTCGTAGACTTCACACTCCGTGTTTCTCCGGTGCAGACTCTCCCTAGATGTCTGCTTCATCACCTTTGCTTTGATGGCTGTGCTCTGATCCGGACACCCTGGATCCACGGAGCCGTTGTTGACCTGCTCAGTGGCGCTCTTGCCCACGGCCACGCCGCTTTTCTTCGACTCTAACTTGGTCATGGCTTTAACGACCAACCGCCCACGGTGCTTTAAAATTATCCTGTGCGGTTTGGTTTATCCCTGAGCTTTGCTCCCGTCTACTGTCATCCGCGTCAGCCCCACCCAAGTGGCTGTCAGCATCCTGTGGTGGTCGGGGGTGGGGGGTGGACGTTACCAGGGTGGCGAGAATAACCTGCAAATCACGTCCCGCTGTTCAGTTAGCAACTAACCTGTCCCTCACGGACAGCTGCACAGACGTGCAGGTGAGAAATGTACCCAAGACGTCTTTGACACCGCCTACTTATTTCAAGGCATTTCTACATAACCTGCAGAGCAACGCATGTATTTGTCAGCAATGGCGACCACTTTCTCACATGCCCGCTGTGGGGGATTTAACTGGAGGATAATGGGTGGTAAACAAATCACTGTGTCCGCACTACGACGGCTGCGTAACCTCGATATCTTACAGCTCGTTAGCTATTTCTAGCAGACTGACCTTGCCAACGAGGCTGAGTTTACTGACAAGCTCCTTATAAATTAACCAAGCACCATAAACCCATAATTACGTATGCCATTATTGATTAGCTAGCTATTCATTGCCATTAAAATGAAGATATAAATCAAGCTAACGTTACTTACCAACTGAATTTATAGGACTACTGTCGGGAGTTCAAATGCATTTTGAAACCGCTAACGCTACATTAGTATAAACGTCTGAAGCGCATGTTGCGAGAAGCAATTAAAATATTTTGAAGGTGTATTGTGGCACGTGAAAGCCGTCTTTATCTAACTACAAACACAAAAAACGCATCGCGAGTTTGCGGTCCACGCGCGTCACATGGGCACGCGAAGTGTCTGGCGTGTGCTTGACCAACAAAGCCCCGTCCGGTTTGGTCTTTTCATAATAAAAAGTCTTTCTATGGTATTATATTGACCATTGTTTTATTTTGAAATCCAAATATTTAAGTCGGATGTTGAACTTCTGTTGCTCCCCGTACATTGATAGCCTCACCTGACTGGCCGGTTCTAGTTAAGGATCATCTGTTTATTCGCGATATTCATAATGAAATGTTAAGTTTGTGAAATCCCACAGTAACAGTAATTTTTAATACAAGTAAACCCACAAAATTGAATTATTAAATTGGTTAAACTGTAAAAACATATTATAAAAACCAGATTGTTTTGGCTAGTAGCGCTGTATTAAGCTCATTTGTATGTCGTCATTTCCGTCTAGTTTAAACGTCGGCCGTCATTTGCGCACAAAGTTGTTGTTTTTTTACATGAATAAAAACTTTTAAAAAATAATGAATTACATTTTTTATTTGCAATAATCAATTATAAAACCCTAAGAAGTTTCGATTTACAATTTTCAATTCAATTCAAAAGCACTTTATGCCAAAAGTTCACAGGTCATAGCGTGATTTTATTGATCACAAAATTATTTTACCAAAGCTTGAGAGGAGTTGAAAGCATTATAAAAAGCAATTTGGGTTTTTCCAGGTTGTTCAGTAAAACTCTGGAGCTGTAAACAACCACTGAGTTCACTTTCTGATGACAAGCGTTGCATCCATTAAATGAGTGAAATACATGAGAAGCATAAATTCCATACAACTTTTCACAATTTGGAAACCCAAATGATGTTTATAATACCAACCTCTGAAAACCTCACTTAGTTACTTATGTTTAAATAACCTGTTTTTTTTCCTTCTTTTATGAAATTGCAGATTTACAGTCCAATAGCTCCTACTTTTATTCATTATTATTATATTTATTAGTTAAGAAATCTAAATATTTGATTAGAACTTTCTGTGCAGGATGCAGGCAATCTCCAGTAATGACAGCGTGGTGTAAACTTACCCATTCCTTAACAGATTTGCTCTAGATGGAGTCATCTAAAAGTATGTGAAAGCATTCTTGTACTTTCTGTTCTTTGACAGCTATTGCAGAAGTTGTTTTTTTAGAGCTTGCCACTCCTGAGTCTGTATAATATTTGCTAAGATTTCATAAACAAGTTTATCTAAATAAGGATCCAATCAGAAGCTTCTCCTTAAGATTTCCTCCTCCACATTGCTCACAGCACATGACAGCTGTTTATTTGTTTATTTATTGTGTAACTGAATTGTTATAGTCCAGGCCAGAGGTTAAAAAAGAAAAAAGCCCTCCTGCAATTGATATTCTAAATTTTAATCCACAAATCAATATTTATTCAAAGCAAAAAGTAGATATATGGATGGGTGGAATTTAAAACCTAAAGATATAATTCTTTAAAATAAATTTTATCTGTAGAGTTAAATGTATTGCCAAGTTTTCAATGTAATGCTCAGTGTTGCTATCACTGTTTCTAAAGTGCTTTTTCAGTCACTGGCCAAATTAGCTGTCATGTGAGTGTTTTGATATTGCACAGCCAAGTTCTGTGCTGCTAGATGAGGAACACTGAGGCCTGACATCCCTAACAATGACAGTTGGTCACAAACTGTGAGAGCAAACTTGTTTTTTCCATAATGGGAAAAAATGGCAGGAATAGCCCAAGGCTGTAAGCATTTCTTGGAAATTGTTTGATTGGGTGGCATATAAAAACAAAAGCACTGACAAATATATTGCTTCTAAACAGATCATTCTTCTGTCTATCTACAATTAAGAACATACAGTAGCACGTTTCTCTTTAATCGCCATCATTATTCATAATAAAACTTTAAAAGTTACAACACAAATCAAGGTTTTAAAGCAAAGACCTTCAAAAGCCAATTGCAGCTAAAATAATTGAGATGCAGAGCTTTAAAAAAAAATTAATTGGTCATTAAGAAAAACTATAAAATCTTTTACTTTGAAAGGAATGGAAAAAGTTAGCTGCAAGTCAAAGTGCAGTTTAGATATTTACTCATGCAACAGTGCTATAATACCACTGCAAGAACTGTTTTAACTTCTGAGTTGTTCTATTGTGTACAGAATGTTTTTAAAGCACTGAACACGGGGTTATATATTAACAGCACACAATCTGGCAGAAAAGTATCCCGTTGGATGATGGCTAATGGATTTGGTTAGTGAATAATGCATGCACGTCTTAAATTTTTTGTCAGAAAAAGAAATTGTCTCCACAGTACAATATTTTGATTTTCAGGTTTGTTTGTTTTTTTCTCCTTTGGCTGATCTATAATATGGAAATAGTCATTCAAGCAATGTTTGGCAGAGTCACAAATTATTCGATGGTTGTTTTCTTTATGTTGTGCTGTTATGTAGAAAATCAGCTGTGTGGATTCTCTTTTTAACCCATAAATACTTCAGAATCCTTCAGCAATGATTGTATCCTTTGGACAGCTTAAAAGAATTGTGTCTCTGTATTTGAATTTCTCTCTGTTTTTTCCTTTAAAGGTCTGATGACCTTCCACACACACACACGCACGCACACATAAACACACACACAGGCTTTTTCCATTTGATGGAGTGGGTCTTCACTAAATCATCCAAGAAACCACTCCTTACGGGTGTGTCACATGATTGCCAGCTTCAATCACAGAGACAGCATGCAGAGAAAACAGTTTTACAGCCGTCACAGAGGATAGTGGGCTCCAGTGGCCATTTATCCCACTGCTGAAAGGCCCAGTGGCGATGCCTGCAGCCACTCTGCAACATCAAAAGGATCAGTTTGTACGGGTGAGTGGCCTGTGTCTGGAGTGGGAATGAAAGGCAACACAGTAGAAATAGTTTTATAGTTCCTCAGGAGCAGCAACAATAAAAAAACAAACAAACAAAAAAAAAAGAAAAACAGAGCACAAACGTTTGAACAGTAAATGTGAAAAACCTATAAGAGACAATACATAAATACATCAATTGGCATTAATGCACTCAAAATAATGCAGTCTGAGTTAATGTACCTTTTACAAAAATCTGCTTCTGAGATGCACTTTTAACTAAATGTTTAATTTGAATTTGATTTAATTTTACATTCTTTGTCTTGTTTTGTTTGGCTCAAGGCCTTCCTTTGATTAATCAAATCTCTGTCAATAGCTGGAGCACATTTAGCACTCGCCCTCTCTGTCTGTTCCATCAATCAGCATGTTGCCCACAGTCTGGTGAGCCTGCGGGTACTGGGCCCTCTGGATATTTCCATTTATATCAAAGAGCAAGTTAAGTCATCTGAAGTGTGTGTGTGTGTGTGTGTGTGTGTGTGCGTGCGTGCGTGTGTGTGTCTGTAAAGATGAAAGAATCATACTACTCCATGTGTCAGCTAAATCAGTCATGCTATACAGCTGACTGACCATTCCTGATGAAGGAGATTATTTTCTCTTTGAGAAACTAATGGACACAGACTTTCTCCTTGCACTTTATTTGACTTCAAACCATCAGCTGATAATATCAGCTGGAAGAGTATGCCTGAGGAGCAGAAGACTTATTCCCACAATCAAAGCAGTGTGAAGCAAATCTGTAACCAGCTTGGACCTAAGTGAAGTGATGAGATAAGTTTTTTTTTGCATTAGTAAATAATCAAAGCAGAGGCACTGATCAGACTGATTAACTGAGGGTTTTTCTTTCCATCAGCCTGTAATCCACTTAGGAGGATGCTGTTTGTGCAGTTCATTGATTACCATGAATATAAATAAAATTAAACTGAATTCTGAATTCTGTCATTTACATTTACATTGCATTGCTTCAAATTAGGCTGACCAAAAGGGTTGAATTTTTGGAAACTTTATTCACCAGCAGGGGACGCCACAGACAACTCATAGATTTCCACCTTCCTAAATTAAACTGATGCTTTTGTCGCTTAAGAGCCTTCCATAAGTCTGGCAACAAACGTGCCATTATTCTGAGCACAGTTTAACCCTCAAGTGAAGGTGTTTTGAGTTATACAAAAATAAAAACAAAAAAAAAAATGCCCAAATATGCCTGAAAGCAGTATACTTGTCCATAGTCTGCTCGCCTGCTCTGGTTGCTCAGTTGTAAAACTTCAAGATATCTCCTGAATCTGATTTGAGGTCTGTGAGCCACGATTCACTGTGAACGATACAGTGTAGTGATTTGAAGTTGATTTAACCCCACCCCATCTCCTCAACCAAACGAACAAATATATATTTTGGGGTTCTAACCCCATGCACCTGCGTTATCCAGTGAGCAAGAACCTGTAAAATTAAAGTAGACTGACAAATATTTTGTAATGAGACATTTTATGATCAAAAGAGCACACACATAAACAGCCTACACGGCCACTTCAGGGTTAAAAGACTCAAAAAAAAGGATCTTTTTGTTAATGAAGAGCAACATCATTTAAGAACATATGCACATATTTAACAGAAAACTGTTCTCATTAAAAGAAAGGTTTATTTGATTTTCTAATTCACTTCTAATGAACTTACCCCAAGAACAAATACCTTTATCAATATCTTGTCAGTCTTATCCAGGACGTCTGAAATCAGGACGTATTTGTACTACTACTGTGGATGAGTCACCTTGTAAAGGGGGCTCACTTCAAGAGATCACCTGACCTTTAGTGGAAGCCTAGAAGGCTGCATGTGGTGACGCCCTGTCTGTCTTTCTCTTCTTCATGTGACTTTGATGACGCTCACATGTAAACCTCTTGACAAATAGCTGAGCCTCATGTGACATCACACAGACTGTGGAAGAGTGTGCCGCAGCATCAAACTCCTTTTCAGAAATTTAAATAAATTATGTTGTTCCGTGATGAAGACTTCCAGCTAATATGTTACCCTCTGCTTCTTCTTCTTCTTTCGGCCGCTCTCTTTGGGGGTCACCACAGGGGATAATCTCCATCCATCTCACCCTATCCCAAGCATCCTCCTCTTCATGTCTTTCACTACGTTCACGAATCTTCTCTGCGGTTTCTGCACATAGTTTAATATGTTACCAACGCCACTTTTCTTTTTACTCCATTTGCACACGCTTTTTAAACTAGGATCAGATACATGGAAACTCTTGCTCATTTGTTATTTATTTATTTATTTATTTATGTGTTTATTTTTTCTAAGGTTAGTCGTTTCATTTATTGCGAGGTTTGTGCTTCAACCAACTGCAGTTTCAGATTTGAACCTCTAAGGGACGCTATGCGCTCATTCTTCCGCACAAACAAGGCGTTGTCCGTCTCCCGCGACTGTTCCCCCGTCACGACAGCCGGTATCCTGCGGTTAGAGTTGTGGAAGTCATGTTTTCAGTGCCGTCTGTCTGTCAGCACGATTAGGCACCAAAAAAAAAAAGGGGGAAAAAAAGCCGAATTTCGCGAAACTCTGTTGCGATGTGGCGCAGTGGCAGCGGAAGCACTCCTTATGTTTTGGTTTGGATCCGGATAGTTTTCTTCAAAATTACCGAACAGTGCATTGTCCTTGAGCTCACCGAGTCTCTCCTTTTAGTAAATCTTGTTGCTATGATAATAAAAATGTTTATATTATAGCAAATGTTCCTGTATAGATTTTGAACTTGGGCATAAATACGGAGTAATAATGAATACTTATCGATAACAATCCCCAAAGCCACACACACACACACACACACACACACACACACACACACACACACACACTATATTAGTGGTAACAGGCTGATTATGTCCTGACTGATTTATGCCTTTGTGAGCGATAGACGTACATTTTAATAGCCTAAAATAACATGGTGGGGTGCTTAAATTCTCGACTTAGCTGTATAATAATAACCTTTTATAAAACATAAAAGGATGCATTCAGAAAGAAAGAAAGATTCAGTCGAAAAGGTGCCTTGCTTTATTTAAGCAAATGAGACGAGAGATTTAAGACAACTGCTCAAATTTTGGTTTATTGCCGTCTTGTTTACTGTCCTCCTGTCCTAAAACCAAAGCAGCTCACTGAGGTGAATCCCCGCACACTGGTTTCTCTGTCGATGCTATCGATGAGAGAAAAGACAAACAAAACGAAAATATGAAGAAATAGAAACAAGATTTATGTGCTGGGTGACATCGCAGGGTCAGATCGAGTTTCAACATTTGTTTTGACATTTGTCTCTCTTGTATATTAAAGAATAAGCTGTTCAACTACTGAACTCTAAATATAATAAAATAAAATATGATCGTGCATTTCTACTCGCTTGGCGTAGAAAAAAAACCCCCATCGTGTTCGAAAATAGAATCAAATACACAAATACGAACTAAATTGCAGCCCCAACACATTTCTGCTGACACCAGGGGGGAAAAACGTAGTTTTCCTGAGGTTTGACACTCGGAGAAAATCACAAGGCTGCGTTCTGGTCGGCGCTCAGCCAAAAAGGTGCAGCGGCTCGATGGCAAATCAGGGTGGGGGTTTGAAGAGGGCTGGACTTGAGTCAGCCAATGAGAATGGTGACCAAGGTGCCCGTTAGGAGTTTATATACTCCAAGGCTTACTATGAAAGCTGTACATTTAAACTGAACGGTGCGGCGTAGATAGATAGGCACAAGCGTAGGAATAGGTTGCACACACTTCGGCTCAACAACAACAACAACAAGACTTCAACACGCCATCTCAACAGGGATCAATTAGTCGTCGTCATCTGTAATTTTGGGAGCCTTTTGGAAAAATATTTTTTTGGAGATGTCCCACGTCCAGTTATCAACCACGCTAGAGAGGCTGGTGGCCAGGAAGACCTTCCCTCTCCAGAAACGCACCGGCGTCTGCCGCAACCTCTTCGGACCGGTGGATCACGACGAACTGAACCGGGAGATGAAAGAAAAACTCCGTGAGATTTCTGAACGGGACCAGCAGAGGTGGAACTTTAATTTCGAGACCGACACCCCGCTGGATGGGGATTACGAGTGGCAGTCTGTGTCCGTGGATGAGACCCCAGTGTTTTACCAGGACTCTATACAGAACGGCAAAATCCGGGTACCAGCGGCGCCCGTCAAGTCATCCTCGGACTCAGCTCTCCCGGAGACCCCTGTCATGGATGCGCAAGAGCGCTTGGCCGTGCCAGAAAGCAGCAGCACTCCCTGCGCACAGGAGATCAACCAGGAGAACCGCACAGACAAACTCAACTCAGGGAAAGCGACTACCGGACAGGTCCCCTGCGTCAGGCGCAAGAGGACGGCCGCTACAGACAACACACACATCACAGGTACGGAAAATAGATTTCGCATTTAAAATCTTGTCCGCTTTCGGCTTTAGGTTTGCGCCGAGTAGACTGGTATCCACATCCATTCTCTTGTCTTCCGCTATATGCCGTGCATCGTTTAACCTCAAATCATAAATCTAAAATCATTTGTGTTCCTTATAGACTTCTTCGTCAAACGAAAGAGGGCTGCTGATAAAAAATCGAGTGATATGACCACTTGCCATCTTTCCAATTCTTCAATCCAGGTGGAGCAAACTCCGCGAAAGAGGATCCGTTGAAGGTATGAGCATGTACTGTATTTTTAAATCAGTCACCTCGTTTCTTTTAAATCTCCAGATGAGATGATGCGGCTTTATTACACAGTCATAGATTCTAACATTTAAGACCCTCAGTTGTGTTTAGGCTTTTTGCCGTCTGTGTGCTTGTTATGGTTTTTACGCTTTAATTGCGGAGGATTACGTGAGCCATGAGAGAGTCTTATCTGTGTGGGGGATGGGGGAGAGACTGTGTGGTGAAATCGCAGTAGTAGTGATAGTAGTAGATGTAGTAACACCCGTGTTTTGGGGGAGGGAGGGAGGGAGGTTGTGCGTCATGATGTGGCGGGAAAAGGCTTGGGTAAAGGGTGACGCCTTCTACCGAGCCTGAGTCTCAGGTTTCCTCAGAAAGCTGGCTCGCTGTCTTTTCTTAGGAATGGCTATTTTTTTTTCCCGAGAACTTATGGGTTTTTGCTTCTTCCTCAGGTGGTTTTTGCACTATTTGCCTGCGCATTTTTGAGGATCACGGGAGGCTGCTTGTCCCCCGCAACTTAAACGCCGGACAAGAGGACAGAAAGCAAGAGGACGGCGTGTGGGGACAAAGAAGTCCGAGCTGTCGGCTGTGGCTCGATGCGCCCCGGCCGAGCGCAATCTGAGCACCGGACTAGACTCAGGACTGAACGGTTTTGGGGGGAGGGAAGGGACGGGAAGGAGAGGAAAAGAAGAAATTTCTCCGAATGACTTCTATCCAGTACAAATGTAGCATTCATTGTTGCTTTTGCATACAGCCACTCGACAGTGTTAAATGTTTTAACATCTGTGCAATTCTAAATTTCTTTAAAAGAATCGTCTACACTGGCCAAAAGTGTACAGCTTTATAGAGACAATACCTTATAAATGTTTATTTCTGTTATTTTTGGTTTTGTTTGCTTTTTTCCGTAAATGTATATTTTAAGTCTATTCTAACTTATAATTTATTTATGTTTGTTTATATTTGTTAAATGCCTTGTTGATTTAGCCAAAGGGCATAATTTTATTTTATTATTTACATTGTTTATTGTGGGTATTTTTTTCGCAATCATGTAGCTTCCTCATATTAGTTCACACTTGAAAGATAGTTTTCTTTGTGTCTCTGAGCCGTTTTTTGTGTGTGTGTTTTCTATACAAGTGCCCTAATTATGTATTGCAAATGATGAGAATAAAAATTCTTTCTTTCACTTTAATTTTTAAGTGACTTTTTTGTGTGCTTTGTTATGCGTAAAAATGGGAACTTGAAACAGAGATAGGAGGCAGATGACGTCTTTGTGTGCTTGCCACAGATCTGCATCAGCAGCCGGATTGTGAAACTTGCGCTGGATGTCCTGGATGGCTCGATCGTTTTAGATTGGTTCACCGACTGGCAGGTTACACAATAAACTGCGAAGCGTCCAGACACTTCCTGTAGTCCACCTGAGTTCACCTCCGCGGTGGAACAGGCACATTAGCGCACAGCCTTCTCTTCATTACGCTCCTCCTCCTCCTGCAGCCTTTGGATCATAGACCTTGCGGGAGAAAACGCATTGAGACGCAGCCGTATGCAGCATGGCAGCTGCGGGATATAGGCTAGGATTTAAAGGCCCTTTCGCCCTTCTAAAGAAGCAGCAGCTGCCTTTGAATCCCGCTTTGTCTGCCACGAAGACACCCCCACATCCACCCGCACTCAACAAGCCCTCTAAAGACCCACTCACACACACTGTTTACCCCGCCGTAGATACACCGGGCGTGGAGGCCACCTGCCAGAGCTGGAAAAAGAAAACTACTAGTCTTTGTAATTGTCCTCGTCTATTGAAACAAACCATTCAACAGGTCATACTTGCAAGTTTACCCTTAATTGAAAGAAGCCAAAAGCAGCGTCTGAATGCGCACTGGGCCCTGGCTGTCTTTCAGTGTGAGGTAAATAAAACCACATTTCATAATTCGCTATACGTTTCTCCATTCGTTTGAATAACTTTAACCGTGTGACATGAGTGTTTTTGACCAAAAAAAAAAAAATGACTTTTTTTCGCCGGATTCACCTTGCCACTGCCATTCTCCCATACCCTCTCCTGG
>VUQK01006039.1:6682-20741 GCA_015106715.1 Bujurquina vittata | reverse complement strand
CTCACCATATTTTTACTCTGTTTATACTTCACTCTGTTTAATCCTTCTCTCTCTGTCTCTTCCACAGCATGTTTTTTGTCCTCTCTCTCTCCCCTCAGCCCCAACCAGTCGCAGCAGATGACTGCCCCTCCCTGAGCCTGGTTCTGCTGGAGGTTTCTTCCTGTTAAAAGGGAGTTTTTCCTTCCCACCGTCGCCAAGTGCTTGCTCATAGGGGGTCGTATTGACTGTTGGGTTTTCTCTGCAGTATTGTAGTGTCTTTACCTGCAATACAAAGCGCCTTGAGGCAACTATTTGTTGTGAATTGGCGCTGTATAAATAAAATTGATTTGATTTGATTTACACACGTATTCTCTTGCTTCTACCTTTCATCCATCTTCTATCCAGTGCATACCTCCACCTCTCCAGGCTGTCTTCCACCTGCTCCCTACTCTCACTACAGATCGCAGTGACATCAGCAAACATCATAGAGCCCAAGGAGACGCCTTCCTGAGCTCATCGGCACTGCTAACAAGAATCAGTCCCTGACGTAATCCCACCCCGACCTTTAACCCAAATATTCCTCCTACCGCAGACTTCACCACTGTCACATCACTGTCTTCCTCACCACAGTTCCTCTTTTAGCACCCTATCATATGCTTTCTATAGCTCACCCATTCCTCACGCATCCTCTCACTTTCTAAGATTGTGTGAAAAAATGCATCTAAAAAGTCCACCACTTGCTGTCCTAGACATCTGCATACCTCCACAAGTACGTCTGGACCAACTGCTGTTCCACCCCTCATTCTCGTCATTGCAGAAAAATAAGATCAGTTTTACTGGCTGTTTACTGTTCACTTAACTTATTTTTATATGTTACAGCTTTAATTAGACTCTTGAAACAACAATAATACCGCCATGTGGTCACTTAGCCTAAACAACACAGCAGCACATGGAGATATCCACCTTACCAAAGGTGTGTCTCATGTATTATTTCTCAGCTATATTTACACGCTTGCAGTTAATGTGAACACAAAATAAGCTGTCTCTGTGATGGTTGATGGATAAAGTCGGGCTGAACTGTGCATTTTATGACAAAGCCCACAATTACAGGCAGCACATGCTAAAGTTGATTACACCATCTAAATGTAATCAGTTACTGAGACTGACACCAAGCGGCAGAGCACAGAAAATAATACTGATCCTTTATTAAAAAGAGTGAAAATGGAAATCGTGGAATTTCACGGGAATTATTTGCTTTCTTTTCACCTTAAAAAAAAGTTTCTATCATATTGGTAAACATTCCTGTGTTGCTCATATGATGTGATTTTTAGCAGGTTTCCAGAGCTGATGCACATTCTGTGGTAAGATGTCACAGAACATGTGGTACTGTAGATTTGCAGTATGTTTGAAAGCAGAGATTTAGCACACAGCACATGCCATGTGGCACTGCAGCGTACCTTACTGAGCGTCTCACTCTGTACCCACACAGGGTGTGTGGGTAGAGAGCTAAGTCACAGCTAAAGTTGTGGATTTTGTGTGTTAAGTAGAGATCAAAGATGGAGCTGATTCTGTGAAACAGTAACATCACTTGCTAAAAAGATTAAAATGGGCATAAAGTCTAAAGAAGATGAAAAAGATTGTGTTTGGCTTTTAATACGTTTAGAATAAATGAACCATAAAATGTTTTTTTCCTCCTTGCAGCATTGTCCAGATTATTTTTTATGGTAAGCTACATTTGCTTTCTGTGTACTGAATGATATTCAACTATGTTTGAACCTTTGAGCCTTTGAAGCTCTTTTTCATGTGTGAATGCGTAAACACCCGACCAACAACATTTCCCAAACCCGAGGCTAAATATGCATAAACACTTCTTTTTCCAAACACATTTTTTGTGCTTTGCAATCGAGCCATAAGCAGAAATAATGCTTACTGCTGAACACACACGTGTTCTCATGTTATAGTATGATGGAGATGGGGATTTATAGTGCATTCAAGATTAAGTTGGAAGTTGGAATTTCCGAGTTCCCGGGTTTCATCTGAAACACTCCCACATCTCAGATTTTCAACTGAGAAAGCAGCCCCCCACCAACCCCCTTGGAGGTGGTCCTGAGGGTTGTTGATCCACTACTATGTGAGCCATCACATGAGCCAAGGTCACAGGCGTGGCCAAGGTGTGCACCATGCCTGGTTTCACATCTTGGCTCATGTGACGACTCACATGATGAATAGCAGGCCAACAACCCTCAGGGGGACAATCCTGTTAGCGGTTAAATACGTGGGACTCTTCATCAGTTATTTTAGAACAGAAGAAGCCTCTTGGATGACAAACCAAAAAAAGAAGTCAGTTATCTTCTTTTTAAGTAATTTGGTAAATGTGAATGATCAGCATGGTGTTTATGATGTTAAAATGAACAATTTAAGACAAGTTTGTAAAATTAAGGAAGCTTAGTTTTGCAGGCCAAAAAACATTAATATTTGTCTGACAATCGTGCCAGCCAAATATGGGTAATATTTAGTAGTCCAGAGACAAAGAGATAAAAATGATCTGGTTAAACTGCAGATGTTGAGCTCATGAGAGAGAAACTGAAATGTGAAAAGGAAAAAAAGAAGAAAGAAAAGTCCTGCTCTCTGAGCTGTTATGGTCATCACTCAAGGTCAGAGCACTAAAAGAAACGAAACTGTCTGCTCTCAGCTTTCTCCTCGACTGCCAAGATAGCTCCTTCTGTTAAAACTGTGATGAGTGAAATTGTGGAAGTGCAGCGTACCTGAAAGTGGAAACAGGATTGCAGTAGTTAAAAAAACCTGTGAATAAAGAACTTCCATCAACTTGCCAATGCCCCGTCCCCCGCTAACTGTCACTAACAGCATCATGATTGCTATAACAATGAAAAGCAATTTTACCATTATATCACCATATTTTGTAAAGATATTTCCAACATTTCTGTAATTAACTAACATTTCCAGCACAGCAACTCTGAAAGTTCCACTAATGGACCAATTAAGGAGTCATAGCAGCGATGGAAGCTGAAACACCGTGTAGTAATCTGTGAAACGCCTTTTGCTTCAAACACGACACGACTTTCAGAATATTGTGCTCTCTGTGTGAGCTAAAAGCTCTCAATCCGCCAATAATGAGAAGTCTCTCACTCTTGATGTGAAGTTGCTGACACAAAGCTTTTGGAGTGATACATGGCTTATGAGTGTGTGACTAATAGAAATGGAGGGATAATCCCTCTTGCTGCTTGGGTCTGCAAGTGACTGGTTTTGGAAAGAGAGAGGCTGATATCCTGCCTTTCATCCCCGAAAAGATAGAGGGTGAGAGGAAGAAGGCAGAAAGAAGAAGAGGGCAGAGGAATGATGCATATAAGGTATAAAACAAAGCAATGCAATGTGAGAAACCTCCCAACGAAGAAACATGGCAGTTACTGCTGTGGGTGTGAAAAAAACCCAATAAAAACATGAAATCTTGACTCCAAAGAGTTTTCTCTTGCTCATTACACTTTCTCTGTTGAGATTTTTCTTTCAAATGCAAGCAAATTAAACGACTGAGTGCTAGAATTAACAAGCAAATTGTTGTTCACTCATTGGTGAAGCTGAAGAACGTCTATCACAGTATCCATTTCCAGAGCTACACAGCCTGAAAATTTTCAGGTCCAATGAAGTGATCATTGAAACTGTTCGCTTGGATCTGTAATCAAGAGCAGACGGGCCACTTTTGGGGGCCCCAAACAAACTTTAGACTACAGCGATAGTGATGTGCAAAGTTTGAGGTGACAGTAGGACAGGCCTGACCTCCTGGGATAAAGAGAGAAGAAAAAAGAGGAAAAGAAGCAGTACAGTAGTGAGGGGCACAATGAGAATTCAGTTTAGTTCAGTTCAATTTAAATAGTGCCAATTCACAGCAACACTTGCCTCAAGGTGTTTTATATTATAAGGTAAACACCCTACAATATTAGAAAGAATCCCCAACAATCAGACAACCCCCTATGACTTAGCGCTTGGCGACAGTGGGAAGAAAAAACTCCCTTTTAGCAGGAAGAAACCTGCAGCAGAACCAGGCTCATGGAGGAGCAGTCATCCACTGTGACTGGCTGAGGGTGAGGCGAGAGAGAAGAGAGCCAAGAGAGAGGATAAAAGGCAAAAGATAGGAGAGAGAGCCAGAGTTTAATATCTGCAATATAATGGCTATTCTGGGTTAGGTTAATTGGCTACTGTAAATTGCCCATAGGTGTGAGCGTGAATGGTTGCCTGTGTCTTTGTGTTGGCCCTGCGACAGGCTGGTGACCTGTCCAGCGTGTACCCTGCCTCTCGCCCTGTGCCAGCTGGGATAGGCTCCAGCCCCCCCGTGACCCTGAAAAGGATAAGCAACAATGGATGGATGATTAAAGGCTATATGGGGCAGACTGACAAGTGAATCATATTTTTTCTGCACTCAAATCTTTTCAAACAGCAAGGGACACTGAAGCATGCCGAAAAGCTCCTCAGCCTCAGCCACAGGCTTGGACCTGAAAAGAGTCTCTCAGATGTTAGATTCAACTCATTGTGCACACAACGAAATGAGCGTTCCAGATCACTCATCCAGAGACGAGCATCTGCAGTCATGCAGCCAGAGACTGGCACTACCGTTAGGCAATGTGGTTTAAGCGTCTTGCCCAAGGACACAACGCAGCACAGGGACAGGGCTTGAACCTGCAACCATCCGGCTGAGAGGCGCACGCCTACCCACTGCACCACTGCCACAAGTTGAAAACACATTTTTCACGTTGAACGACACCTTGTGTATTTTCCCTGTTTGGCACTTTTATGATTTCACATTTATGATTAAATGTGGTTGTTACCAGCAGGAAACCAGAATGAAAAAGATTTTCCTCTCCAACTTTGACACAAGTGGAATAGACACTATTTTGCAATTAACAAAGTCACTGCAATGACCCTGTGTGCTGTTCACACTGTGAATCAACACATCGTCCACACTTCTTTCAGCATTTTGATGAGCAATACCGCTTTACTTTCTATACTTTTGGCCTGTTGGTTCTGTGTCTCAGTGTGTCTTCCGAGACCAGGCTTATTAAGTGTCTCTGTTATTTTCAAACTATAAAATAAATTAGAATTAAAAAAAATGATTGTAACTTTTTGCACTTTGCCCTTTTAAAAAAAACAGTGTACTTGGTTTGCTCCAAGACACATATTAGATAACAAATCTGCCATCAGGGAGGTACCAATAGGTGGCTCTTTTCTGGGATACCTCAAGCACTACAGTTACACAACAGCAAATAAGCTGCAAAGCAATTGCAAAAACTGCTACCAGAATATTAGCTTAAGAAATGATGCTAAATATAAATGACTGAAGAAAACAAAAACCTGTGTGTACGTATGTACATCTCCCTATCATCTCCCACATTTCTTACCTCTGTTGATGGAATCTCTTGTTTCATAATGCCCTGCCTTTGTGTTACTCTTTCTTTGCTCAACAGAGCCATTAAAGTGCCGCCTCAAGGCTGAAAGAGCTAAGGATATTGGGCAGAACGTCTCTTGGATCCGTGGCAGTAAGTCTGGAAGGCAGGGATTGAGCATGTGGATGGAAGCTACAAACGGAGAGGATGTGCAGATTAATGGATTCAGAAAGCGCTTAAGTGTATGAAGAGAGGAAGCGCCTTTGATCTGACTTGCTGCTAATCCCTGAAATATCCAGTAATTAAGCTAAACTAGGATAATTTCACTCTGAGACAGAAATAAAATGCCATCTACCTGTTCTCATACTGGATAAGGGCTTTTTTAAAAAAGCTCCCCCACACAGGTGTTTCAGATAACTACTTAGACCACTTGATTGGCAAATACTATAAACATGTTGTACATATATGAATATATAGAATCTGTAGGCAAGGGACAAGATTTTTGGTCCATGCAGCTCGTTTCATTTTGCAGTCAAAGTGGTTCTGATCCTTCATATTTGAGTGGGTTTTGGTTGCATGCAGGTGCACGGTCTGTGGGAAGAGGAGAAGACAGATATGAGAGAAAATAGAAGATTTATTGAAACGCGTTGGACAGCCATCAGTTATTTTCTCATGAAAGTTTAGCTGTTTATTACATTTCTTAATTTATATGCATACATAAACAAGATATCCACTACACATGTAAGCCACAAATTGCCTGTTTGTGTCAGCACAGCAGGGAAATGTGTGGATTTTCTACTTTGAGGGGGTCGGGCAGGCATTTTCCAGGGGGTCTGGTTCTTTTTGCTGAGTCTGGCAGACAGAGGATTCAGGCTTCCATATTAGTACTTCAACCACACAGGTTGGCAGGAGAATGGTCACTGGGGTGTTTGGGCTTCTGGGGTAGGAGTTGAGACCCAGAGCAATAGGTAGTGAAGTTGATTCAACCAAAGAACAAAGACCTGCATGCTTGGTTGGAGTTTACTGTCATGGCCGACTATAGGCTCGAAACGCATTTTATTGTGCTGTTTTTATTATGTATATTTATATTTAAGTTTTTAGGGTTTTTTCCCCCATTTTTGGGGCCCTTAGCATCTTTTTTTTTAACCTGAGGTATCTGCACCGTGACCTTAGTTGCGATCACAGTTGTGCAGAACACTTTTGGCCCAAATGGTGCACTGTTCCTGGCCTATAAATGTGTAGGAAAATTACAGGAAAATTGTACTTCCACACTCTTCCACAGAGCCAGAGTAAATTGACCTACATACACACAATGCTCTCTGGGGTTCAGTAAAGATTATCTGACAAGAAACACAATACAGCAATTTCAAAAGTGGACTCGCATACAATCATACCATTAAATAAGTGTTTTGTGTTGATAATAACACCTTTAATGTTATCAGTATCCTCCTTTGTTCTGCTTTGTGTTCGTTATAAACAGATAAGATTCCCTGAGGCAAAACGCCACGATGCTTCTGGACATTTGATCAAGCTGTCAATTTGCCACAAGTAATCAGACCAGTTGGTAAACATCTCCAGAGCACATAATGAATTCTCACCTTGTAACAGAAGCTGACAGTTCCACGTGCAAATTGGTGTGTCACAACTTTAAGCTTGATCAACACCTATTAATTATAATAGAATAATTATAAAGATTTCAACACTCTATTCTTGCTTTTATACCCGCTGAGCTTCTGTTTACTGTCCCTGCTCTGTTACAGTTTATTCAGCGTGAATCAGCTGTGCTGCAGAAGAAAACGAGAACGACATCGATCATATCTTTGCTCTCAAGTGTCAGATCCACCCACGCTTTCTGTCATTTTTCTCTAAATTGAATATTTATATTTTCTGCTTCACTCTGTGTAATCAGCTCTCTAATCAACTTTTCGATATGGGGGAAAAGTGTGGGTGTCTGGTCGGCCCATCAGGGAAAAAATGAATGGTGCTCAGTGATTAATCATTTTCTACTCACTTTGGTTTGGCGTATGCGCAGCTGTATGCTCTCTTGTGCATGTGTGTGCAAGTAAGTGTGTGTGACCTATAGCTGCAGTAATTATTACTGAAGGAGCACGCACGCACACACACACACATACACACACACACACTGCAGCTAGAGGAGAAGGAGTAAACTCTGAAGTACGTGGTCAGGGTATGAATAACCACTGGACTGTACTGGTTGACAATCTCTGCAATACAACAGTAGATACACTTGATAAGAGCACAACCACAATGCAACATCTCTATGTTGACAAAACACGGTTTGAATAACATATTTGTTAAAATATCGCTTCTTTCCAAGACCCTTTTATTAAAAACCCACTAAAGCCTTTGAAATTTAATCCTGCTCAATTACAGCGCAGAATTAATGAGCCATCCTCCAGCTCAAGCATAAATCACATCCAAGTAAACTGAATTATGATTGTTTTCAGTGTAAAGAAAAACCCACTAATGAATGGAAATAAATGGTGAAGTGAAGCCACACTTCACCACACACAGACAAAATGTACAGTATATTTATACTGGTACAATTTTGTGTGACGCTCAATAGGGAAAAAAAACCCCCATCAATGAGTTGTTTCAACCCTTACGTTAAAAGATAAATCCTCTTGTCTATTTATAACTATTATCGAAAAAAAAAGAAGAGTAAAAAAAATTTAAAAATCAGATAGTAAAATCTATTTTTAAAAGGAAGGGGAAAAAAAGATAATGTATGACACACAATTGCATATTTGCAGTTTTATCTGTAACTGTTCATGATGGAGGAAGCCTAGTGACACCTGCTGGCCATTTATATTTATCCACAAATGGGAGTTTTGGGAGAAAGAAACATACATGACATTCAACTATACTGTGCATTTATTTATTCACACACTATGCTCCATTTGGCTGAAAGGAGCATAACAAAATTTTCAGACTACTCTGACTAAAAATGAAAAGCATTGTTTGCAGACATTTGCACAGGCGCTCCTGTCTGCTCTCTATTTTTTGTACTACTTCTTTTGGCAGAGGTTAAATTGCGGCACGGGTCTCTTTATTTAAAATAGTGAGAATTACCCTTTACCTACAGTACCAGTCAAAAGTTTGAACACACTCACCCAATGTGCCTAAAGTGTGTTCAAACTTTTGACTGGTCCTTTAATTTAACTAATGTTGAGATCTGAATTCAGTATTTTTAGATTTCAGGAATGCAGGAATTACAGAGCAGCTTAAAAAACACATTTTAGTCACATTTTGGAAATAGTTGAATCTATCCAATCAATCTTCATGAAAATCAGTTCATATATACACTCACTGGAGCCTTTGTAAGTACATCTTGCTAGTACCATGTGACCCATTTTTTCCTTCAGAACAACCTTAAATATTAATGGCATATATATTCAGCAAGGTCCTGGAAACATTCCTCACATATTTTGGTCCATTTCGACAGGAGAGCATCACACAGCTGCTGCAGATTTGTCAGCTGCACATCCATGATGAAAATCTCCTGTTCCGCCACATCCCAAAGGTGCTCTATTGGACTGAGATCTGGTGACTGTGGAGGCCATTTGAGTACAGAGAACTCACTGTCATGTTCAAAAAGACAGTTTAAGATGATTTGAGCGTTGTGACTTATCAGCGTTATCCAGCTGGAAGCAGCCATCAGAAGATGGTACACTGTGGTCATGAAGGGATGGACAGCAGCAATACTCAGGTAGGCTGTGGGGTTTAAATGATGGTCATTTTGGACTAAGGGGCCCAAAGAAATGCCACAATTATATTCTCAAACCATTTCCTGGAAAACGATTCTCAACATTCATTTTAATATATGTTGAACTATGAACGCTTTCATAGTTCAATACTTATCAGATGACTTGTACTACAGAATAAAAGGCTAAGCAGTCAATTCTGTGAATTTTGAATCACTGACTTACCAGTTTCCTAGAAGTAGTGACAATATTTCCAGGAAGCTTTTATGACTGTAACCAATTATTTAATTTCTGGAAGATTAATGTTGTTGTGTTTGACTGCCAAAGAAGTGGATTGCAGTACAGTGACATTACAGTGCCCTATGCCTGATGATGGCTGTCTGCAGTAAACCATTTAGTACAAAAAGAAGCCCTTTATCTACTATCTTGATTTTGTTGGTAGAGATGAGAACGTTGTAAAATATCACTCCAAAGAAATTTAGCTTTTCTTCTTGTCTGCTCCATAGATTACAATTATAATTTCATATCACACAATTCATATTCCATATTAGATAAAGAGTGCATGAAATCTAAAGCATTTCAGAATAAAGAAGAACGCTGAAAGAAGAAGAAAAGCTGATGTAACTGATTTTGAATGTGGCATGGTGGTTGGTGTCAGATCAGCTGGTCTGAGTATTTCAGAAACCGCTGATCTACTGGGATTTCTCCTCATAATCATCTCTAGGGTTTACAGAGAATGGTCTGAAAAAGATCCATCCTGCCTTGTATCAACAGCTCAGGCTGCTGCTGCTGCTGTTTGGCACATTTTGGGCGAACACCACAGCCTACCTGAATATTGTTGCTGACTGTACCCATCTGTTTATGATCACAGTGTATCCACCTTCTGATGGCTGCTCCCAGGGCAGGACAAGGTGCCACGCCACAAAGCTAAAACCACTCAAACTGGTTTTTTGAACATGACAATGAGGTCACAATACTCAAATGGCCTCCACAATCACACCACACAAAAAGTGGCTGTGGTGGAAGAGGCAATTGGCATCATAAATATGCAGCTGACATATCTGCACACCACAAGTACACCAAAATCTCTGAGGAAATGATTCCAGCGCTTGGGGGGATCCAACCCATTACTAGCAAGGTTTGCCTAATAAAGTGGCCTCTGAGTGTTTCTACAAACTTTAAATTTGACAAGACGCATGCCGTTGTGACTGTCTGATCTTGTCACAAGGTGGCGCACTTGCACAAGCTAATTTACCCCTAAACATCTAGTGCCCACTAGCTGTTACAAATCTAGACAGTGCAGACTGCAGACTGCTTTCAGTTTGATTTATGTGTTAGTGAATTTTACAATAAGCAGTAAACTTCCAGGCACGGCAGGCTGAATCCATACGATGTGTCACACAGTCACTTTAACATTAAACAGACTTATAGAGCTTAAAACTGCAGAGTAAAGATTTAAACCACTTATTACTAAATATCTGAATCGCTAAAACTTTAACCCAACAAAATATATTCTTCCATTTGTATTCCTGGATGTGTCATGAGGTGATTACTTGTACACTAAGGTATAGTTTATTAAAAATGGAAAGCATCCTAATAGTCTCATTAATAACTCACAAATGGCCTGCAGACTGCAATAAAGGAGTCCTATTCAAGCTGCTGGCCATAGATATTATTAGAGCGTTTTGTGGTCACATGAAAACAAAAAAAAGTCCTGCAGTAGCAGATGCTTCTCAGTTTATTTCAACTTGGATTGTCCATGTAAGAGCTTCAAAATGTTATACATTACATTTACTTCCTCTATGCTCCCGTCTCCATTTAAACACTCTAAAAAAACCACATTAAAATGTCAAGCCAAAATAATAAACTGTTGAATTTTGCATAATTTGAAGGAAGAAACTAAACTGTTTGTGCCTGAACAAACAAAACAAACAACATCAGGAAACAGTTGACATATGGAGAAAACACTTGGGTCTCCATTCCTGTAGCCACACACACACGCACACACACACACACAGACACACACACACATCCTACTCAGCATATATCTCTGG
Source organism: Bujurquina vittata (assembly GCA_015106715.1). NCBI lineage: Eukaryota > Metazoa > Chordata > Actinopteri > Cichliformes > Cichlidae > Bujurquina > Bujurquina vittata. Next base: position 9,590 of record VUQK01006039.1, on the reverse strand, counting down.
AGACAGCTTTAATGGGGATAAGCAGTCAGCAGGTTAAGTGAGAGACTTACAAAAATCACAAAACAGGTTCTTCCATATGAAACTGAGCCGCAACATTTATTAGTGAATCCTTCATAATGGAGACGGCTAGAATTTCCTTGTGTTGTGTCAGAGCCTCTAAATAACACAATGAGGCCAAACCGGCCTGCTGTTGGCAGTGAAGAGAAACACGAGGACTGTCTCCAGTGGTGCTCACTTTCTGTCTTTTTGACTCTTAGTCCGTCTCTGTCTCATCTCTGTGCGAAATCTGATATCTTCCCTCGATGCATTTAGCTCAGAGAGCTAATGCAACGCGATGACAGGCAGGACAAGATGGTGCGACATTTTCACAGAGTTTTTGCTCATCATAAAAGAAGCCGCTGAATTAATCACGATGTGGCAAGCGAGCAAAACACCATGATTCACATGCTATCTGTTTTCATCAGCGTGGCCGCCATCCTTAAGATCGTTTACTGTCTTTCTTTCTATTTTTACAACACATGCATTTCTTTCATGGTTCATTATATTCCTAATCGTTTAGTCAGCAATTACTAAGCTGTATATTTATTTAACTGCTATCTTTGTAGCTCAATGACTTTCTAACTACTTTGTACAGCCTGATTCTAAATTACAGTGCGTGTGTAAACACTTGTAGATGTGGCAGTGACTAGAACTACTAAAAAGCTTTTTAATCATGACTGTGGTCTTCTTTATTGTAATACACTTGAAGTCATGAGGGTTTTTTTTTTTTCTTCCAAGTGAGGCAGCTTTGTGGCTTCACACCACCCTGTAACAACACTACAGTTCTCCACTTTTCTTGTTTATGTGAAGATATATTTACTGCAGGGATGATGTGGGGCCCCCGTATGGTTGGGCACATTGTTTGGCCTTGCTGAAGAAGCCTTGCTGAAAAACCATGCTACAGTGTGAATCATTCCTTGCAATAAGCACTGACAGTTATTCTTAAGATGATGCTCTGATTGCGAGCTTTCAAGACTTGCATGAACTTGTTTGCAAGTGTTATCACCTAATTGATTAATCATTCAGTATGAAAAATAAACATTAGGGCTGCTTTAAGGGCTTAGGCGTCAGTTCAACATTTATACCTTATTATAGCCCTAATTGCTTCATGTTAGATTCCTCAAAACCTGTCAAATTATATCACACTTCAAAACAGTTACAGAAAAGTGATGAATGTTGTCATTGCATGCCCCCCCAAAAAGTGTTTTGGGATATAAAATCCAGCTTTTCTCATTAAAAGTAATATATTTCTTGTTTGTTAGGACTTACCGAATCAATAACACACATAGCTACTGTTAAGTTTGACATATGACCTCTTCTAAATGCTTCAACTGTCATACTGACAGAAAATATAAAGTGTTACAACATAAACCCCCCTGACCCCCCCCTCCCAAAAACACCCAAACCACAGGCTTTGAAGAGTATTAGAGGTTCCCCACATGAAATAGGATAGGCTTTTTAAGTCCTAATAAGTTCCTAATTTAGTGGAAACACACCAGAGAGCGCGCGTGCACACACACACACACACACACACACACACGCGCGCACGCACGCACACACACACACACACACGCACACACACACACGCACGCGCACACACGCACACACACACACACGGTCAACAGCAGCTTCCCAGCATGCTTGAATTATTACCCCTAAATAATGGTTTGAGTGTGCGTCTTGCTTGCTTCACATGTTCTGAGGTCCAGTTTCAGGAGATTTCAGCTAAAGGTCACAAAGAATATAGAGTTACTGTGAAACAGTGAAACATGTGGGGATAATATAAGCTGTGATGATCTGAATGAGTGATCCATAGAAGTCTTAGGTTTGATTTAATGTATTAATAATTGCTCATTAAGCTACTTCATTGCACCTTTTATGCCGGTTTTGGGTGTCAAGTTGGAGGTTGCCTTTTGAGGGTAGTTAATTAGAACATGTGGAGACCAGGAGGCCAGATCATTAATCAAAGCAGTGGTCTGCTGGTTACATAAGCAGAAGACGAGTGGAACATATTGTCTGATTGAGAAGCAAAGACCCATTTGTCTCGGGGTCTTTAATTAAGTGTCATCAACCGGTTTAAATAATAGCAAATAGGAATGAAAACGTCATAGTCTGTGTTTATGTTATTAAATTAAAGAGATATATGGCAGAATTGGTTTTATATTGTCAACAGAGTCAGCAGATGGAAGTCGTACCTGGAACCTCAGGGAAAATGTCAATGTGTGAGCCCTCAGTCACACATTACAAGAGACTGTGGTCTGTGAACGATGTGTATTCCCGGACCTCTTGGCGAATGGCTGTCGGCTGTGCATGAAATCGATTGCTAAAGCCCCAGTCATGCAGGGCTGTGGACCAGTCGATGACATCAGTCACTAGGAAAATTTGGCATTCCCTGACTGGTTGTCATGGAATACACTCAAATACACAAAGACAACTTTTTTTTATATAATTTTGGGGTCAGGAAATGCCTGCAGTGAGTAAATTTGCTAAATAAACTTTGAACTCAAGTTTATAGTTGAGTTTCTGCTGCAGCTAGAGTGCTGACAGGGACTAGCAAGAGAGAGCATATTTCTTCCATATTGGCTTCTCTTCATTGGCTCCCTGTTAGATCCAGAATAGAATTTTAAATCCTTCTCCTCACATACAGGGTCTTCAATAATCAGGCCCCATCTTATCTTAAAGACCTCATAGTACCAAGCTTTTGACCAAGCCTGGTTCTGATGGAGGTTTCTTCCTGCCAAAAAAGAGTTTTTCCTTCCCACTGTTGCCAAGTGCTTGCTCATAGGGGTCGGTTTGATTGTTGGGTTTTCTCTGTATTATTGTTGGGTCTTTATCTTAAAAAAATGAAGCACCTCGCGGTGACTGTGTG